>APFE031065911.1:58380-73386 GCA_000404065.3 Pinus taeda
ATATACATATAGAGAGAGAGAGAGAGAGAGAGAGAGAGAGAGAGATAATGTTTTCAACACGTTCTTGTTTCAGATGTATGCATTCTTGTTTCACTATACCATGCAACTTAGACAACAACACTTGTCCCAAAGTAAACTAGTGTTGTGCCTAACTCCATCGGCCATCAATACTCCGCTCACATCTAATGGTAGGTATTTGTTCCTCCCAAGTATGGACATACTATCATTCTTATGTGTTAAAGATCCATTTGGGCACATCAAATCCCAACATCCAGAATGGCACTTTAGGGCTCATCAAACCCTAAATTTAGTTATTTCATGCCCTAAAAAAGTCACCCCTTTGAATGCCTCCTTCCCAAATAGTTTTGTTACTTGAAGAGATCCAGAAATTGCCTCTAGAGGGACCAGCACAGGTAAACCCTTATGAAGGTGTGCTACAGAGCAGTTAAGTCCACTGCCAGGGTACTCTGCAGAGCATTTAGGCTTCCTTTCACCTATGTTGGGCGAGAATGAGTGAAATTCACATAGGGTTTGGGGAATATTCTTATCTTTTGAAGTCATATAGAAGCTTCCCTGTCTTATCAAGTCCTATTAGATTGAAAATGGATGAGGAATGAGTTAAGGATCATCCTATCCTCTCATCCCTTCCTCCATCGAACTAATTCTAAGTATGGAAGGCCATTCAACATTAGCATTAACGACAAAACCTCCTTCATCTTCCTATAAATTAACCACTCATCTAAGTGATCAGGGGCTGAATTTCATTAAATTGTAAGGAGATAATGCTGCTATGAGACTTGACTTTGGAGCAAATGATGTAATTCCACAAGCTTGTCTTACTTTTCATGGGATGTGGATGGGATCCAAGCTAGAGGAATGACTTTGAATCATATGTTTATAGTTGTAATTCCTTCTTCTATCTAATAAAGTGTTTGAACAGTTTTCCATATGTTGTGTTCTTTCATAATGCTTATATGTATGAATTTCTTCTAATTCCTTTCAGTTATATTCAATGGATCGTATGCTTTGATCGCTTTTTGTCTTCTATTGTGTTTATAGGGTACTTCTTAAGCAGATTAAGTATGGGAAGGAGTGATAAAATCGATACAAGGGAGACGAGAGGAAAGTAGAACTACAGGTAGGCTCTATATCCTCTCCTCTTATCCATTGTTTATAGGAAAATTCTAAAACACTTTAAACTATGGTTCTAGGCACAACTACTTGTCTATTGAATTAGTGTTTATCCATAGATGGTAAATTCTCCAAATCAAATTGGTGACTCCACTAGGGAAGAATCCTCCTTCCTATTAGCTTATCCACCTCCTAAGACATCCTTGTAGACTCTATTTGTGTTCATCGATTGTAATCCACTTGTTTACATTGAAAAATTGGTCAAAACTATGTCAAATTGCCTCTTGAAATGGCTTAATATCACCAATGCAAGCTTGTGAGGGACACAGTGCACTGCAGAGCATCCCTGGCTTAGGGAAAGTGCTCTGAAGTGCATTGTCTCCCACTCTGGGCTATGCTGATATTCCTAGGATCAGTTTCACACCTTTGGAAAGAGTTTTTTGCCAAATTTTCTCTGTTTGACTATTTGTTGATTGATCAATGAATGTTATGTCTCAGAAAACGTGTTGTTATCTCCTAGTCTGGCCCCACTTTGATAGGATTGATTAAATTTTATTCATGCTTTCTTTATCATTATCGATCAATAGTGAAATTCACGATATAATTGATTAATCTTCATTTGAAATAAAGTGTTGTAAAGTCTTCTCTTCCTTTGAATTTTAATTGTCGTAAAAGTCTTCGTTCATATGAAAGATTGATTGGTTGTATGTACATATTTCCTTTTTGTTCATATTCACATTAAGGTAATAAAAAATAAATACACGCATGTTGCATTGAAAAGATTTTGTGTGCGTTGATAGGAATAGTGTAGGGAAATTGCATTTAGATTGTGCTCTTTTCTCTTTGTAAAAAATCTGATTGCTCTATCCCTACTAGCTAAGGATTTTCATTATTTAATTGAATGGAAATAATTCTTATCATATTAGTTGCATTTGAGGAATTGGAAATATAAATCATGTGGTGAACCTTGAAAGGAAAATTCTGAAGAAGATCAACTTAAAATTTATCTGAATTTACCTAATGGAGCATTGCCACCTAACAAAAAAAATTTGGAGGTCTAGGCTAGAGATGTGTTCTGGCATCTTAATACAAAGTAGCTAACACGAACTTGTTTTCAATACATCCCAAGTGTGATATCTCATTCCATGTATGTAAGTATATTGTATCTCATCCATGGACCTTCACGTATATAGGGTGGTGTTACAATATGTAAAATATATGGGAATGCTCTCACTGTGCGGTTTTGCATTACACAACGCTTATATGTATTGGGCTTCCACCTACTTTCAAGTATATATGGAAGGACAAAACTAGGTTGCTGTCCATCCTTAGGTAACTGAGTCAGCCACCTTGTACACTATGATACACTGAACACAACATTCAGGGAGATTGCCTGCCCATACTTCTTGGTTCACCAGGAGGTATTTGCAGTTCAAAGTTGCTTGGTAAACCTTTTGCATAGATTATCCCTATTTTTTTTGGTTATGTTACTTTGATTAAAATAAAATTAATTGACCACTCATAACATTATCCATGCTAGTTAATCTTTGGTTGAAACATATGGCGACAAATTCGAAGTCCACCGATCAAGGAATTCCTTTTGATGGGAATCCTAGTCCTTTTCCTTCTTTCAGAAATACTCGTGCTATTTATATGGCTACATTATCCCTACCGAGATTTATCATTGGATTGCCAGTATGGTTAGTTTCAACCTCCCTGGTTCAAAATATCGTGATTTCTCCGTAATCGAGTACACCTCCAACTGGACAAAATCAACCTCTAGTTCATTGAAAAGTTGACCTTTTTCCTTCTTCCTTGGTTATTTCTTCCTCCCCATCTTCCTATTCACCTGGTGAAAGTATTGGTACTAGTAACCAGGTGGCTAAGAAGACGATGAAAGGGAAGAAGAAGAAGAAGAAGAAGAAGCAAATTCAGTGAAGGGGAAACCAAGCAACCATTGCTTTAAATGCAATATTTTATGAGAAACTGTCCATTAAGCCTCACAAAGTTTGATATCCATGTAAAATTTGTGCGTGAAACCATCTTCTTCGAAATTGTCCTGATATTCATAAGATATTAGAAGAATGGTCTTCTGGTTCACATCATCCCGTGTCATCAACTTCTAGAGATCATGTTGGTGACACAACATCAACTAGTGGTAGTAAAGCTCATGGAAAAAAGGGTAAAGTTAAGTTTCCCTATATGTCATGTGAAGGGAATCATGCCATTCACCTTGGTTTCTATCTAGACGAAGCCAAAAAAGTGTTGGATAACCGTCTTGCTTCACCGCAGTGACTTCCATCTGGTTAGAGGAAACTCTCCCTAAATCCTTCACTAGCTGATGAATTGACTGACCAAATTAACTGTCGATCAAACCCACTCTCTCTGAAAGTGAATCCTATGAGTCTATACATGACCCAAATCAATAATTCAAGGTAAGATTTGACCCGATTTCACCTTTAGGTAATCGTACCTTTCCCAAAGAGAGTGGATATGATACCACTCAAGTTCTTTTTCTTTCTTCAGATTTGAATGAGCTTGGGGGCAGTCCTCTTGTTCCATCAAGACATGAGGAAAATCCTCCCACTCTCATAACTCAAGGGATTAATTCTGTCATTTCTATGGTACCCCCTCCAAGTAGTCTAGTCACTTTCTTTGATTGGAATCAACCCACAAGATTCTATCTTCCTTCTTATGTGCCTTTCCAAATCACGGTACAAGTTTGTAATATGATTGTATCTGGCACTATTATAGATGAAGATGCATCATTGAGTATCATTTCCTCAACTTCTTGGAAAGCACTTAGTTCACCACCACTTCTTCCTGTTACCCAGAATATGTTGGTTTTTAATAGAGGAACGAGTCAACTATTACTGATCATTCCTCATTTGCCTATTACTTTATGAAGAAAAACCATCTATCTAAATTTGATGGTAGTCCCAGGCCCTTTAAATTATAATTTACTTCTTGGGTGTGACTATGTTTATGACATGGGAGCTATTGTTTCCACACTCCTTGGAGTGATGTGTTTCTTGCATGAAGGCATAATTGTCACTGTTGACCAACTTTCATTTCCCAGTCCAAATATGGCTTCCAATAAACTATCTTCCCTAAATGGTCCTTTTGTACCAATGGTATCATCCCCACCATGGGTAATTATGTGGCAACCCGTTCCATATATACATCAAACAAAAATCAATTCAGTGTTGTAAATCATGTACTGGGGGCACTAGAACCAGATCTCTCCTTCATGACCTCTTATGAGTGGTGATCCAAGAAATATGAGGATGGTTCTTTTACTGTGTCAACCTCAGTAAAAAATGAAACAGTTCACATGAGGATAGTTGTTTTGCTGTGTCAGTGTCATTAAGAAATGAAACATCTCCTCGAGGTTAGTTCCTTGTCTTGTGTCAACCTCGTTAAAAAATGAAATAAGGAATATGAGGATAGTTCTTTTACTTTGTCAACCTTGTTAAAAAATGAAACAGGGCCATGAGCATATTTCCTTTTCTTGTGTCAAGCCCGTTAGAAAATGGAAGAAGGAGTATGAGAATAGTTTCTTGTCTTGTGTTAAGCTCGTTAAAAAGTGAAACAAGGAATCTGAGCAGAGTTCCTTGTCTAGTTTCAAGTTCATTAAAAAATGAAACAAGGTCCCATGGAGTAAATTTCCAAGCCAAGTCTTTGATTAGATCTCATTAAATTCCAGTCAAGTCTTTCACTAGATCTCGTAAAATAACCTTCATTCCATCCACCTGATAGTCACGAGTAGTCTACTTAAGTGAATTTAATGAAGTTTGGGGACCATGCAGCTAGTGGTAAAGTTAAGTTTCTCTATAGGTTATGTGAAGGGAATCACCCCATTCACCTTTGTCCCTATCTGGATGAAGCGAAAAAGGTGTTGGATAACCATCCTACTTCACTGCATCGACTTCCATTTGGTTACAGGAGACTCTCCCTTTCATCATGCCGGGGGCATGTAAACCAATCTCAAGCATATTTTTTCGTTTCAAGCCTGTGCAAAAATGAAACTAAATCCAAGCATAGTTTTTCGTTTCTAGATTGTGTAAAAATGAAACTAAATCCAAGCATAGCTTTTCATTTCAAGCTTGTGTAAAGATGAAATTGAATCCCAACATAGTTCCCTATGGCTCAATCTTGTGTAAAAATGAGCCCATCTCCAATATAACCCTTGTGATTTTCATTCTATCAACCTTTTATATTAGATGAGCGTTGGTTGTTTCATTCCATCACGACCATCTCTTTGGTCGATCATACACTTTCACTTGGTTGTTTTATAATGTTTGAGGAATAGTTGTAATGAGTGGTCTTATTAACCAACCTCTTCACATAAATCAACATGTTTTGAGAAGCTCCAACATCACCAGAACTAGTTGCTATCCCAAAAACCACTCTCTCCTCAAGGTGGATTTCTTTTTAAGCTCTTTTTAGACTCCCTAAACATGAAAATATTGTCGAGCGCTTGTCCTTTCCAGCTTGTTAATGGATTGGAAATGATATCTCTCCTGTATTGTTTTAGGCTTTTTCGGACTTGAGAGATTAATTTATGAAAAAAACTTGTGGAGTTTTCTTTTTTTCACTTTTCAAATTCTCTAAACATGAAAAGGACTTATTTATCTTTGTCGTTAAACTCGTTAAAAACATCAAATAGCAACAAACTTGTCCATCTAGACAAGACCAAGTTTCACCTTTGTTAGACTCATTAAAACATCAAGTAGCGATGGATTCACCTGAAGGCTGAAATTAGACAACAATCATATGTTATCCTCCTCAAGTTTGATAAAAATAAAGAGGTATTTGTCAGCAATGACTACGGAAAATGGGAAAAGGGGAAAGCCGCTTTATGGTAGCAGGTCGCTTTTGAACATGAGACATTCACTCCATCACCATGACTATTTGGGTTGGGTTATTAGCTTGATGGTTATCACACTATTGGTCTATCGCACCATCCATGACTTTGTTTTGGGTCAATGCTACCAATTCGCTTTAGCATCGTAGACATGTTCAAGAGAAGTCATCCAGTCAAAATCCATCTTTTGCAATACCATAGACCCTCATTTTCATGACCGCCATTCCTGAATTTTGTGTCACTAGTCAAATTCCATCTCTAAAATTACTATACTCATTTTGCGTTGTTGATGTTGGATACATCAAGGCCCTTTTGCAACGAGTCTCTTCTTGTCAACATCAAATCATTATCCAAGAAGTTGAATTAGATACACACGTTCAATACCTTGAGGCTTGCATGCATTAATGGCAAGTTTCTCACTTTCGGGGATAGGCATACAACAATTCCCTTCAACCAAAAGAATTTGTATGGTGTTCAACATCAAATCATCCATTCAAACCATGTAGAATGTAATGCAGTACCTTGAGGGTCATTATCATTATCGGTGATTTCTCTCGCATCTGTTAACATCTTACATCATCAGCTGGTAGCCAAATGGTGTGTTCCCATGTTAGAATTCAGATCACATATTCACGTGGTCAGAATTGTACAAGAGTGAATGGTTGAACAAGATTGAACACCCCAAATCTAGTTTCATCCATCTGGGCTGTGATATCAGGAGTACTAAATCATATGTACAATGACTTTACATTGACAGTCATTCTGATCATGGGCCTATATCTGTAGACTATTGTTTATTTACATGTAATGAAAGTTTATACGTTGAGCATGGATATGCCTTCCCTCATTAATTCATGTAAAATCAAATATCATGATATATGTATTATAATTAATGCAGGTCACCTTCCACTTCGATACCTCCTCATCACATCATAAAGCATTTCGTTTGACATTGGAATTTTTTCGACTTCTTGCTTTAAGGGGCAGTTTTTATAGATCCATTTGGGTACATCAAATCCCAACATCCATATTGGTGTTGTAGGGCCCATCATACCCTAAATTTAGTTTTTTCATGCCTTAAATAAGTCACCCCTTTGAATGCCTACTTTTCAGACAGTTTCATGACTTGAAGACATCCAGAAATTGCCTCTAGAGGGACCAACACAGGTAAGCCCTTATGAAGGTGCACTGCAGAGTAGCTATGTCCATTGTGAGGGTGCTCTGCAGAGCACTTAGGCTTCCTTTCACCTGCACTGGGCGAGAATGAGCGAAATTCACATAGGGCTTGGGCAATATTCTTATCTTTTGGAGTCATCTAGAAGTTTCCCTATCTTATCAAGTCCTATGAGCTCGAAAATGGATGAGGAATGAGTTAAGGATCATCCTATCCTCTCATCCATTCCTCCATGGAACTAATTCTAAGTATGGAAGGTAATTCAATGTCACCATTAATGCAAAAACCTCCTTCGTCTTCCTATAAATTGACCACTCGTCTATGTGATCAGGGGCTGGATTACGTTGAATTGTAAGGAGATAATGCTGCTATCAGACTTGACTTTTGAGAAAATGATGTGATGCCAGAAGCTTGTCTTGCTTTTGATGTGATGCAGATGGGATCCAAGCTGGAAGAATGACTTTGAATCAGACACTAATGGTTTTAATTCCTTCTTCCATCTACTAAAGTGTTTGAACCTTTTTCCATATGTTGTGTTACTTCATAGTGCTTATATGTATGAATTTCATCTGATTCCTTTCATTATATTCAATGGATCATATGCTTTGATTAGTTTTTGTCTTCTGTTGTGTTTACAGGGTAGTTCTCAAGCAGATTAAGTATGGGAAGGAGTGAAGAAATTGATACAAGGGAGACGAGAGGAAAGAGGAACTACAAGTAGGCTCCCTATCTTCTCATCTTATCTATTGTTTATAGGAAAAATATAAAACACTTTAAACTATTGTTCTAGGTACAACTACTTGTTTAGTGAATTAGTGTTTATCCGTAGATGCTAAATTATCCGAAACATTATGCTATGAGGAAGGAGAATTAATTACTGAGAAAACGAGGTAAAAATGTGTAACAATACCTCTTTGTGAGAAGGTGTTCCCCACTAAGCCTAGCTTCTCCCTCAACATATCAATCTCCACTTTTGATAGGGGCTTAGTCAAAATGTGTAAATATTGCAAATCCAAGGGAACACACTAAAGAACCACTACTCCCTTCTTGAATTTATCTTCCCATAAATTGTACCAATTGTTGATATGCTTGGAGTGATCGTGAAGTACTAGATTTGTAGAGAGCTGAGAAACTTTCATTATCATAATACCTAAAACCATCGGCTCCAACACATGAATTCCACTGTTTCTTGCTTCCAATTGATCTAGGATATCATAATTGGGACCCCAAGTTGAAACAAAACCTGAAAGTGTTTCTCCTAGACCTAGCTTCACCTTGCTATTTTGAATCGACAAAGCTATGCAACATTAATTTTCCATCCTTAACATACCTTAACCGATAAAGAAATGTGCCCTCAAAATAGTGATTAAAATCTTTGCAGTAGTTCGATGAATTTTCCTTGAACTGGAGCAATATATTTATACAAACAGAAAATCAAATATGAGGTTGGTTATTCACCAAATATTGGAGGTAACTTCTATTTCTCAGAATCTTCAACCAATGAATCTAGTATTGTACTTCTATCTGCTCTTGTCACCGACATGCTCCACATTACACAACCACCTAGGTTCATCCATTGTTTGCAAAGAAACATTGTGAGTATTTTTTTCTTAGGAGAAAACCTCATGGAGAACAATTCAATTAAATTTCCATGATCCATGGATAGTAAATTTGATAAAGAAATGGCACTAATTAGGGTACTTAACTGCTACGGGATCAAGATAGTTGAATCTGTAGCCTCCCTAACATTGGGTGAGAGGTCTCACATTTGGCTCATGAGATTGTTTTATACATGGCTTACATATCAGTGAGCTAATTAAAAAAATAAAAAGTTGTTTCTTCAGTTAGAAGGACATATATTAGACCTTGCAAAAGTAGGCTCTAAAATATGCTGACTATCATAGAACTTGTGAGCTATATCAACAACAAAAAATAGACTTTTCATGGCTTTAAAAAATAAAAATACATCATTGTAGAAGTTAGAGTATCTAGTAGAGTATTTTATAGCTAAGGTTCATGAATAAAATCACTTGTATACACATTCTATGAAATTGAAATGGTCCAAACACCTTGCTCTAGTCCCAATGCCTCTTTTAAAGGCCATAACCTACCATCTTCCTGTCCCTGTATATGTGAGACAAAGAAGTGTGCAGGAAGGTTTTCATTTAGTGTTGCATATCATCATGGAGTGGCTTTAAAGTGAAATTTCTGAGTGTTGATTGCATATATATATTATTGTTTCCTTTTTTCAAGGAAAATTTCATGAGGAAACCCACTATATGCTTCACAACACTTATGGATGACATCCATAGTAAACATGTTGACAGACTAGTGCAACTTACCTAGGGGGAGTCAAATTAGGGACTTCATTGCATATCCAAATAGAAAATTGGAAGCAATTGGTTGATCTAATCCCTCATGTGTGTGTATTTAATAAAAATAATAATGCACCACAAATGTAGTGGCGTAAGAATAAACACATTGTGGGGCGGGGGGGTTAATTTGGCTGTGATGAGTAGAGGACACCATTGTATGGTGGATCGTCATTGTTTCACTAAGTTGGACCTCGTTAGTAACATCAAGCTTTGGGTTAATAATTATCTACTCCTAGCCATCAATGCTCGACCCAAATGGTTGCTTGTTAGGGAGCGAGTGGATTCCTGCCCCTTTCCTTTAATAGATTTTCTAGCCTAGAGATGAGGTTAGCCTCCCAAACCCTGAGATTGTTGAGATTAGTGTGGAAATGTTGGAGAGGATTTAGGTTTCTCCTTACTCATGGTACATGGGGTCCCTTCGTAGCTTAAGTCAATGTGTTTGATACATTTCAAGGATCACGTTTGGAAATTGACATGTTTAAGTATCCACACCAATTCATTAAGGTTTGGAGAGTTATTTTGTTGTTCAATGCAATTGTCATTTATTAGTTACTTTCAACTTTGGTTCTAAGAATTGTTTCATATGGTGATGCATATATATTTACCTATGCAATAGTTCATATGTATCCTTACAGGTTCTTTGTATTGAGTATTGACATTAGTAGAATGGTTTCCATTGCCACAATGCCTTGCTCATTAGTGTATGGATGGAATCTCTTTGAATGATTGGAAACATGCCTTGGATATCTTTTGAATAGGTAAGGGACACATTACCCAATGGAGTAAGGTAATGAGGTTGCTGGTATATGAAAAATGTGATGATGTGATTAACTCATGAATTGATTTTCTAGTTTTAATTTGATATCACAACTATAAAATTATATAAAATAAAAGAAATGTATGCTCATTAATGCATGAATTGAATGTCTTGGAATGATTGGAAAGATTCCTATGGATCTCTTCCCACTCTCCAAGCAACACATTAGCCAACGGAATGAGGTAATGAGGTTGTTGGTATATGTAAAATGTTATGACATGATTAACACATGGATTAACTTGTTATTTTTAATTTGATATCATAGTTACAAAATGATCTAGCTTCATGACCTACGACATGACTGAAACAACAGGGTAACCCTAATGATCCAACAATGCAATTGGGAGATATTTGAGCCTTTCCCTTTTGAACTGTCGACGGGTCTTCTGCATGACCATCCAAATTCCCCACGAGAGCCACCAAAAATGCCCCTGAAATATGTAGTTCTTGGAAGAATATCACTATGCTTTCATGAAGGCTATAAATATTGAAGCCAATGTTGACTAGCTCGAACGTTTGTAATGCACTGCTAGGGTTTATTAGGCCTCGACGAAATTTAGGGCCTCAATCGAGAAACCTGGTGAAAGTGATAGTCGTTCCGTCAAATCCATTGATATTGTTGTTAGGATCTTAGATGGAACCTCATTATGTTGTAGGGAGGAGGTAGACTCATTGGTTCTAGAAAAGTATGGGGAAAAGAGAATCCCTTCCATGAAATTTTCCAGCGATGCAAAAAAATTTGAGTTTGGTGTCGCTTTTGCGTACATTTTAATCTACTAAGGTGGAGGATTTGTCCAGATGAAGAAATTCTCTGTCTGGTCTTCCAAGTAATCTATCAATTCCTCCTCCATAACTGTATCTACTAGACACTATCGAGCCTTCTAAGGGAGTAAAAGAAAAAACTTTTGTAGAAAAATAACTTAACCTATGGACACAATGCAAACCCTAACCCCCACCTAACTGCAATGCATGACATTAACTCCTTGATCCATTAGCAAGGACCACCGACCGAGGCTTGTAGATAAAAATGCCTGAAGTGGTCTGACATCGTTACAACACTTATATTATTCTTGTTGTGGCTATAGTCATGGTGAAGTGTGCCAGAATACCTCGCAATCCACTAGAGAAGACCACATATCGACTACCTTGAATGAATAAATAGGTCTATTTCCATCACGTGCAAGAAAACCCAAACACTGTCTAAAACCTTTGATTTCAACAATGGTGGTGATTCTAACCAATGAACGTGTGATATTTAAAACATTAATTTAAGATGGAATAATAATTTGTATTAAAATTATCATTTTTGTCTGAAGTCTTTTTTTCTTAAAATTATTTTATGTTAAGCCCTTTTTTCAAAGCCACTTGTGTTTGATGCTTTTCAAAGCCCTTTTTTCTTAAATTTTTATAATATCCTAGCTCTGCATGCCTTTGTTAAGCCCATGGAAGCTTGAGTCTTGTATTTTATGTGATGTAGGGCCTTGAGAAATTCCGGGTTCCTCTTCTCTATGCTTAGGGTGGTCTAGGGTCTTGAGGGGTCACAATAAGAGGAAGATCTGCATTAAGCCACCCTTGAACACTCTGCAATGAAAATGCTACACATTGAGCCACCCCTAAGCACTATAATGCAACAACTGAGAGGTGTTATGGCAATATCATGCTGCAATGAAAATGCTCCACATCAAGCCACGCTTGAGCACTCCAATGCAGCATCTGAGAGGTGCTAGACAAGTGGAAGCTCTGCTTTGAGTCACCCCTAAGCACTCTACAATGTAACCATCCCTCAAGTTATTTTACTACCTTGGGTATGTTCAACACCCTCTCAAGATTAGGGGAAGTGGATAGGATAGAAACTTCATAGACCTGGTGCCCATGTCAGAATCCTTTGTTTTTTAAACAAAAAATTCAAGGTATTGATTTTTACAACTCTTTGGGTTGTAGACATGTAGTGATAGTGTATTCCTTGGGATTTGGAGTTCCATACTAGCCCATGCAAGTAGTATGATGTAGAGAGTAGAAAGAAACCATGACAAAATTTGTATCAAGGATCATGGGTTGGTTATGCCTCAGCACACTAGTTGGGATTAACAAGTGAGGCAAATTCTACTTCACCAGAAAAATGAATGGGGATGGAGGTTGTAAGTAATATGTTTTTTCTCTTCGTATTAATTCTTAGTTATAAGCATCTTATTCTTATTAAATTCATTTATATTGGCTTTGGAAACAAAACATCACTGTATGGAAATAATGAGGGTCTAAATTTTGAACAAACGCTTTGCAAAACTAATATTTGTTGGATTACTTAAATTAGGAAAACAAGTGCCACAAGTTTAATATCATTGTTGAACTTGAAATTTCATGGTTTCACCCTATTCCTTGGATTAGAAAAGGAATTTTATGATTGTACATTGAATAGGTACCTAAAATACGGGTTCGTTATATTTCCTTGGGAGCAACTTAACCTCCCAAAATGGTACCCAAACATATGTCTATACATGGGAAAATACCACCTTTTCTTGTTTAGATATCGAAGATCAAGGCTTAAAATTGACTCGAACATTGGTAGAAGAGTCCATCTACTGAAATATTTCTTCCATTCCTACTCCTAAAACAAATGAAAATTATCATTTCGCGGCTAGTAGGAGAGACTGAGCATGCAAAGGGGTTAGGGTTGACACTTTTCATTCTACAAAGGATCCTTTCAACCCTACCAATAATCATGCTAGGACTAAGTGAAAGGGCAAAACTGATAAGGATTCCAAGAAGCCCAAGAGTCAATCTTTCCAGGCAAAAGGCTAACAAATTTCTAAGTTCTCTCTTTATTGCTCATGGTAAAAAGAACAAAAAGTGTTCATCACCTCCTTCTATAAGTGAGTCCAATTCATATGATTCTTTTGCAATAAAACCCTCCTTTATTTATTCATATTATTCTTCAGTCCAATCCAATCCATGCTTGAGTAAAACATCCAAAGGGTACTTGAACAAAAGGAGTGGGATGGGTCAAAAGTCCATCACATTCTGCTAAACAAGTGCAAATGTGGATTGGAACTTTCACCCATATCGGGAGAAGTGTTTGCGCAGAACGAAAGGGTTTGATAAGAGGAAAAAGATGTAATTATGCCATTATTCATGTGTCATAATTAACGTATGTGAATTATGCCCAAATATATACCTCAGATTCACAATCAAGTCAACGTTGCAATCATTTGTTTAATCACTTTCCGAAACACGTACAAATGCTACTACTAGCATTGAGAGAGGATGTCCTGACAGGATATCCAAAATAGATGATGTGAAGTAGGATATGGAAACCCATAAAACTAAAACATTGTGACAAATAACACCATCTCTAAATTCCATAGAATATATTTTTAGTTTCCATATTAGGAAGAGGAAACTTGCTTAAGTCATTAACAAGGAACCCAATAGTGGAAGAAAAAGTATTTCTTTGTCGGAGCCAAGGCTATTAGAATATGGAAATATTGTATCATTAGAGGATTCATAGGAAGATTTCTATTATGTGGAGTGATCCAATCTAGGATGCATCCATAAAAGATAGCATAGTGTTTGGTTCTGCAGGAGATTCTTCTGAGAGCTCATATGTAGAGTCATGTGTTTGGAAAGAAGAATTATAGAGCCTTGTTTGTGGAGATGTTCCCATGGCTCTTAGAAAATAGCCTTGACAAGATTTTGTTGGAACTAGAACACAAAGGATAGGGATATGTTATAAGAAGTTACTTATTGTAGGAGGTGATCAAGGGTTTCAGAGAACAAATGCTGGTGGTATTCTAAGTAGTACCACCATGAATGTTATTTTTGTAATCTGTGTTGCTAAGAAATGGAAAAGCTAGATTGACAAGGATTTCCCTCGAACATTTCCAGGTCATCTGGCACTAGGAATAGATGGTAAAAATGCTTTGATATATCTATTGGTTGAATATGTTGGCCATAATATACCAATAAGTTTGTAGAAGCTCAGGTGGACCAACTTATTATTTTCAAAGGAATAATAGATGAATATGTCACAAGAGCTGCAAGAAGAAATATATGTTTACGTTTTGGGATATATATCAAGAGGACCCAAGAAAGGTTTCTACAATTGATGTTGACTTGAGCTATATTATATTGGATGGAGAAATAAGATTCTCGATTAATTATGTGTGGTGGGAAATGGTCTCCATGGATATCATAAAGTTACATGATGGAAATCTATGGAATTTTGTGATAAGGAAAGAATATTTAAATCTGAACCATAAATTTTATAGTGGCATATAGTATGATTAAGATGATTTCGAGTTTGTTTTTTCACAATACATGAGAACCTCAATGATTTTAATATTTAATTAAATGTATCAGTACTAAATGGTTTGTCATATTCTCAAAAGGAGAAATAGTTTTGTGATTTACCATAATCTATTGCGACAATCAATTGATGACGCAACTTATTAATACTTGATAACTAATAAGCGGATTTTGTCATAGGGAATATTAATAAATCATCAAAATCAACTGCGTGAACTGATGCTTTCTACGTTTTGTCCACTTTGTGGTTGTCTCATGATTCATTGTGCCATCAAGGCCTTGGAAGCTTGACTATCTGATAAATACATCATTATTTATCTTTCATTCTTGATACCACTAT
>APFE031065914.1:0-18243 GCA_000404065.3 Pinus taeda
TGATTTTGGTTATCGCTTGTATGATTATGAAAATCACAAAATCATTAGGAGCAGAGATGTAATATTCAATGAAAAGGTCTTGTATAAGAATCAGTTGCAAGAAAAGATACAAGAAAAGGAAAACAAGGAATATGCAGTTCTTGATGAAATCACTGAAAAAGTAAAGGTGCCTGAAAATAATAATAATCAAAAACCACAACAGCAACAGGCACCCCAAACACCTGAAAGCAGTTTTAGAAGATCTACCAGGATAAGTAGACCCACTGAATGATACTCTCCTTCATTATATTATTTATTGTTGACTGATTCCGGTGAACCGGAATGTTATGAAGAAGCAATGCAGGTTGAAAGCAGGAAGAAGTGGGAGCTAGCCATGAAAGAAGACATGGAATCCTTAGTACATAACCAGACTTGGGACTTAGTGAGGTTGCCTACATGTAAAACAACATTACAAAATAAATGGGCTTATAGGTTGAAGGAAGAATATGGAGGTAGAAAAATGTATAAATATAGACTTGTGGTGAAGGGGTTTGCACAAAAAAAGGTATAGACTTTGATGAAATACTCTCTCCTGTTGTTAAAATGACTTCAATCATAACTATTTTAAGTCTAGTAGCAGCTGAAGATTTGCATCTTCAGCAGTAAGATGTAAAGACAACCTTTCTCCATGGGGATTTGGAGGAAGAGATATATATGCAACAGCCACAAGGATATGAGTCAAAGGGAAGGAGAAACTAGTGTGCAGGTTGAAGAAGAGCTTGTATGGCTTAAAACAGGCTCCAAGGCAGTGGTATATAAAATTTGATAGGTTTATGTCTAGACAAGGTTATACTAGATGTCATTCTGATAATTGTGTTTATCTCCAAAGGAAAAATGATAACATCTATGTTATATTTTTATTGTATGTAGATGGCATGCTTGTTACAGGGTCTAACATGCAGGAAATAATTATGCTCAAAGGAAAATTGACAAATTCATTTGTAATGAAGGATTTGGGTGCTGCAAAACAAATCCTTGGTATGATAATAACTAGAGATGGGAAAAATCGCAAATTAACATTGTCTTAAAGTGATTACATACAACAGGTGTTGAAAATATTTAATATATATAATGAAAAACTAGTTACTACACCTTTCGCTAGCCATTTCAAACTAAGTAAGGAGATATGTCCGTAGACTTAGGAAGAGATGGATTATATGTCTAAAGTTCCATATGCATCAGTAGTTGGAAGCTTAATGTATGCAATGTTCTGCACAATGCTTAATATTGCAAATGCAGTGGGAGTTGTAAGTAGCTACATGAAAAATCCAGGAAAAGAACATTGGATTGTAGTGAAGTGGATTCTCAGGTACTTGAGAGGTACCACAAATCAAGGATTATGCTTTGGTGGTTCAAAAATTTCTCTACAGGGACATGTTGATGCAGATATAGCAAGTGATAGAGATAATAGAAGGAGCACCACAGGATATGTGTTTATCGTAGGTGGAACAACTGTCAGTTGTGTTTCAAAATTGTAGAGTATTATTGCACTCTCAACTACAGAAGTAGAGTATGTTGCTACTACAGAGGCTAGTAAATAAATGATTTGGTTAGAAAGGTTTTTGGATGAATTGGGTAAGAATCACGAGTTGGTTAGGTTATATAGTGACAACCAGAGTGTCATTCATCTTGCACAAAACTCAGTATTTCATTCTAAGACTAAACATATACAACTCAAGTACCATTTCATACGGTTAGTATTTGAAGCTCGACAGTTGAAGATGGAAACGATACACACTAGACAATATCTTATAGATGTGTTAACAAAAGTTGTAACCATGGAGACATTGAGATCTTGCTCAGTTTCAATTGGTCTTCAAGTACGATGATGAAGGTGAGAAACAACCAGGTCCAAAGTGGAGTCATTGTCTAACAAATGAAGCAGTATTGGAGTTGCTACCAACAGTCTCCAAGTGGGAGATTGTTGGGTGTGGAGCTTGATTATCTTCTTTATTCAGAGGTATCACCTTGTAAAACATTGTAATTTCGTAGTCAATTTGAACTGTTGATTAGGTGGATGATTTGATGGTAGAACTTATGTTTTTTTTTTTCCCATAAAAGGAAACCCCTCGCTAGATATGAGGGAATTTTATTGCGACTGGATATATATGTGGGTCTTTTGAGTGAGAAAGAGATAGAAGACTATGTGAGAGTGAAGATGGAATTACAACGGATTTGTTCTAGCTTGTATCTCTTTATTTTGCTGGATAATATAAAGGAAGGATTGATTATTTCTCTGTGGACGTAGCCCAAATTTAGTGGAACATGTATATTTGTGTTTCTATTGTTTTATTTGTTTTCTATGTTTATATTTCTGCAATATTTTATGTGTTCCATTTCTCTGTAATATATAGTTTTCTAACATTTTCTATACTTTGGAAAAATTTTGGCACTCATGGTAGACCTTAACAAATTTATGCTCATTAGAAAATAGGGTGGCCCAAAAACATCCAAACCATAATATATTATGAACTATGACTTTCACCACAAATTGGCCTCCATAGAACCCTTGATGTATTCCCTTGATAAGTATTTATATATCTTCCAACATACATCTCAACATCATTCTATTTGGGTTTCTTTAATGCAATTGTGATTTAATTATACAATACCTAGTCACTCGAAGTCACCAATATCACCTCTAGGATTTTTCCACTCCATGGTACAATGATAGTGTTGGTAGACATGATATGCCTTTGATAAGATAGATACTAACATGAAAACATGAAATCGAGAAAACAAATTTTATCTTGTTTTTTACATGAAAATTGCGAATCTTTATGTTTTTCTAATTTCAACAGCTATAAACTCAAATTTTCCTTGATAATTTTGCTTTGCAGTAAAAACAAGCTTTGTAGAGAAATGTCTTGCCTCCATACTCATATTTTTTCTTTTAAATTTTAGGGACATATAGCTGGAGAAATTTGGTGTTTACTAATTGCATATACTTCAAAATTTCAAGCATGTATAATGAGTGACTTAATGAACTACCATGGTTTTTAGAGATGGTGATTCACTTTTGGGGAAAAAAATATATCATCTCAATCTACACACATTGCACTAGCACATGGACTATTTTTGGGGAATTTTGAGGTTCAAACACTATATTTTATCATTTAATGAATTTTATTCGTTTTCTATGGAAAATGAATATTATTATTTTTTTCTATGGAATAAATATTAAATTATTTTCTATTTAAAATGATATTTAAATATTCTTTTCCTAAAGCAGAAGATAGTTTGAAATTTATCTTAGATTAAATTATAAATCAACATTTTTTTTAATGAGCGATATGAGGAAAAAACATGTTTTTCAATTTGTTGAATTTGATTGTGGCATATATTAAAATTTGATTTTGGGATATTTGAATTTGTTTTAAGTCATTTTTATTATTAAAAGATTGAAGTCACGTGTGTTATTTTTGAACTAAGTTTGATATTTCTAAGTTTTTGACATGGGAAACCAAAGGAATTGTAAATGAAAGTATGATCGCACAAGAATTGGTTTAAAAGAAAAAATGAGAAACAAGGAAAGATGAGAGAATTAAGGGAAAATAAAGAGCCTAAAAGAAATGTAGAGGTACAAAATAGGGAGCCTAAAAGAGATGTGGAGGTACAAAATAAAGAGCTTGAAAGAGATGTTGATGTACATGCAAATGATAAGGAAATGAAATATGTTAAGGAACTTGTCAACGAGAATAGGAGCCTGAAGGAGATGTGGAGGTACAAAACAAAGAGCTTGAAAGAGATGTTGATGTACATGGAAATGATAAGGAAATGAAATATGTCAAGGAACTTGTCAACGAGAATATCGACCACACAAATGAAGAAGAAAATATTGATATCAATAGTACTAGTGAGTCAATAATGCTTTAAATTTTGAATTTTGTAGTCTTTAGATTAAATTATTTCAAAGTTGCTATTTGAAGTTTCAAAAGATGTTCAATGTACATGTCAAGTGCAGATTACAAATTACAAATTTTTTATTCAAGGAAAACATGTAACCTGAAGCAAGATCCACCACATCTAAGAAAACATATAGATTATTTAGTATTTAAAAGAACATTGTCCTTGATGATAATTTTCTAGATAATATGGATTCAACTAAAATAAATTAAATGGGGCCACCAATGAATGAAAGGAAAAATTGAGATAAAGTAAATGTGGCGATCAAAATGAAATTTGAAGGTAAATTTGTCATAGGACAAGCTCAAATGTTGTATACATTTTTAAAGAACAAAGGTCTAAGAAATGCAATTCAATTAATAGGAATTAGAAATTATAAAGAGGTGAAGGTAAATGATTTGGTATAAAAAAATACAACATTGGCACTTGGCACACTTGCAAAAAACCAATCTCAAGATAGAAGTGTTCATAGAGCATTTTTAATAGGTGTTGTTTGAAAAGGAACTGCATCAAATCGATTGATGTCAATGGCAACAAGAATATACAAAACATCAAGAAAAATTCTATGGAGGTATAATAATTTATGATTCATTTATATGAGAATGATGAAATTGTATGTTGGGATAATATATGTAGAAAATCCTATCAAGATAGAGTTCTGAATAAGGTGAGAGATAGGGTGAAAGAGTCTTGGCATTTTAATTCCTATGTGTCATCAAATGAAAAGGAAGTTGTGTGACATCATATATATGGAGGGGTTTATGAAACTCATGTCAAACATATAACATGGGTTAGTCAAGATGCACTATTCCATAATTTTATGGAGAGTAACCTTATGTGAAGATTTCCCTTAGCACATTCTTGAAGCTTAAGACATGGTATGTGAGGCCAATCACTCCTCATGGCACATGTTTCTTTGAATACCATGTATAATTCCAATTATACTATGAGACATTTCTAAAATTCAGCATTCAATATTGGTCCAATGATCTCTCTCCTTTAAGTGTTCGTAACTTTTTTCTAAGATGTTATGTGCACAAGGAAATAACCAATTATTTTATGCGAAAGAATGCATTGGTGGAAGAAAATACAATGAATTTTCTCATTTGGAACACTTTGTTGTTAAGTATACCATTGATCCCAATGATTCGTTATTGTCAAATCTCACTGTGATGTGGAAAATATATGAATATGTTTTGCACACTCTTGTTATAAATTCCACAAAAACATCAAGAAGATTGGTTTACTTGAAGCAAACATGTCCATGACATATTTTATGGAGAAGTTCATGGAACAATATTATCAGTGGTTTATTTTGCTGAGAATTACACATTTGCTCCACAGAAGGAAATACCAAATGATTATTATCATTCAAACCAGGTGTCTATACTTGTGCATATTTTTTATAACCATGCAAATCTTGGTACTGATGGTTATGGTAGTCATGAAAATCATCATGAAAAGATTAAATAGTACAATTTCTACATTAGTGATGATTGTACACCTGATACATGGTTTATTCAACATTGTGTTACTGTTATTTATAATGAATTGTCATGATGAGAGATCACTTTTAATAACTTTGGTTATGGTCAGTGAGTTGCATTGGTCAGTTTAAATCAATACGATTATTCATGGTTGTATCATCTTCATAAGCAAACTAATATTCATCATACATGGAATTTCTTTTGGAGATGACATGGAAAATGAGATCATGATGGTGATGGGGCATGCGTAAAACATGCACATAGGAACCATCAATGAATTACTCTACTTACTGACTTATAGATTCATATGATGTTGTTAACTAGAGTAATAAAAATGTAATCCATGTATCAAATCCAAGGATGGTTCGTGTAACTAGGTAAGCATATAGATGTATATAAATATATGTGTTTGTGTGTGTGGAGAGAGGGGGGTGGTGTGCTTTTATATAGAAAAAATTATATTTATTGCACGAAATTTGTCTTACATGATTCTTTTTTCTCAATTACTTTTGGAATATTGTGATGCGTGACGTCGATAAATCATAGCCACATAGTTGTGAAGAAATCCATGGAACTAGAGTTTTTCACTCCATTAGAAGTCATAATATGACTAATATACACTCAATTTGGAAATGAAAGTACTCTTCCTTTTGTCCAACATGTTAGGGAAAGAATCATTAGCCCAACTTGTTAGGGAAGGAATCATTTCAATTTTCTATAATTATTGTATTATATTTATAGATAAACATCTGAAGATGATATTATAAGGCCTTTTTGAGTCTTCATGATATGGAACTACTTTCATATTTTTAGAATTGGAAGTTCGTTAATCACTTTTGGAGAAATCAATTTTGTTTGTGTGCTTGAATGTTTAGGATTTTCTTCCTTTATTGCATATGGGAATTAAGTTATCAAATTCAATTAATATGTTGTAGATTATTGTTTTTTTTAAATAAATTTCAACAAAATTGGATATGAAGAGTTTTTATTCTACTATTTCAATGCCAAGCTAACCTACAATCATGTTTTAAGTTGGAATTTATAATTTTAATTTTATCAAGTGATTTCATGGTTACTACAATGTATATTTTGATCAATTCTATAACTATTTCTTTGTTCTTCAATATGGATAGGAATCATGGATTAGGATTGTATTTGTTAACAAAATTACCAATAAAAAAAAACTTGACCAAGTTTTCACTTTTTAGAGTTAGCAAAAGTCCATCTGATTTTGAAAAGTGTTGATTCAGAATACACCCATTTTTTGGAAGATATTTTTGATACTCTAATTATTAAATATGCACATTTTTTTAAATGTTAGTGATTTTCATGCCAATTTTGAAAAGTGTTGATGCAGCATAACCCCTTATTTTGGGTTTATTTTTGACACTTTAATTTTTGTTTATATGTTAAGTATACCTTTTATTTTTAATGTTAGTTACTTAACCATTTAAATTAAAAAAAAAAAAAAATCAAATATAAAAAATTTCTTTGAAAAACGAAGAAAAAAGAAATATATATATATATATATATATATAATATATATTATATATATATATATATTATATATATATAATATATATGGAGTTGTCTATATTGCGACTTTTTGGAGATTCCGGTGACGGAATTTCAGCGAGAAATGAGTTAAATCTTGATTTTTAGCAGTTAAAATGGTTTTTTAACTGCATATTTGGATTCAGCGCCCTGGAAAACCCTTGGGACCATTGATTATGCAGAAACTAGCTATCAAACTTGGATTCCAATGAATTGCTGCCGGATTTTGACCGAAAAATCCGCCGGAAAAGGCTTTCAAAAGTCGCGTTATAAACTACTGCTATATATATATATATATATATAATATATATACACACTAGCCCTCTCCGAATCGCCAGGGGGTCATATGCGAGGGTAGGTGCCCTATCCCGTGACACCATTATAGTTGGGCGAGTGTGGCAGAATGATTTCGAGAATTGGCTTACCAAAACAACTTAACCATAAAGGGGCGATGGGCTAAGGCAAGTCGCCTACGACCCTTAGTTCCACTTGCATGTAGGGGTTCCATGCCTACCTAGCCGCAAAGGGGCTCCCTGACTTGCAACCCCTTCGTGGCTAGGCGACAGTGTTAGGCCTATTTCAAGAATTGGTCCGCCTACTCCTCCTAACTCCCAAGGGATAGTACGCCAAGGTGGTGGAAAGCCGATTCATATATAAATTATAAAAAATAAGTCCTATAATATATATATATATATATTATAATTTTGTATTTCTAATATTTTTGTCTTTTATTTTTTATTTTTTTTTAAATATTATGTTTTTTTTTTTGTGTGTGTGTGTATATATATATATATATATATATATATATATATATATATATATATATATATATATCATTAAATTTTCTTTTTTTAAATATTTTAATTCTATTTTCTACTTATTTTTTTTGGGTTATGATTTAATTTTTTCCTTAATTTTTATTTTGTTTGTTCATATATATTTATTCCTGTAGCCATTATGTCGATGTTCAACTAACAACTTGACCCCAATATGTGTCAATTTGACAGTTGATTTTTTAGTTTTGATTACAGTCAATCAAGTTCGCCGCCACAATGTGTCAATTTCATGGTTGATTTTTAAGTTTTCATTGCAATGCGTGAAGGTCTCCTATAATGAGGGCAAATTTGATGGTTGATTTTAAAATTTTTGTTGCAATGTGTCAAGTTGTCTTAAGCTAAGATTTTAAAATAGCTAGACTTTTAGCATTTAAAAAATAAATTATTGTTGATATAATGACTCTTTCATTCATCTGTTTATTTTTAAAAGAAAATTAGTCATATAATTATTCCACAATGCCATGGTTGAAATATGTGGAAAATTGAGGTTTTTTATAGACATGTTATTTGGCTTTAATTCCATGGTTGAATTTTTTTCAAAATTTTCAGGTTTTTTCTGAGTCGTGATATTTTATCTTTAATGCTTTGGTTGAAAACAATTATATGTATTTTATCTTTAACACCATGGCTATAAATTGTTGGAATTTAAATTCTTTTCAGAGACATGATTTTTTATCTTTAATGCCATGGTTGGAAATAGTTGGAATTTTAAGGTTTTTTAGAGTCATGATATTTTATCTTTAACATCATTGCTATAAAATGTTGAAAATTTGCCCAAAAAAAAACACCATTCCAACATCAACACTTTTCATTTTTAGGGTGTTTTCTATGCCAAAAAAATTGGTTTTCATTGTCATTTTAAAAAAATGTTTAAAATTTATCATGGAAAACAAAAATAAAAGAAATAAAAAGTCATTCCAGCATATGCACTTTCTGTTTTTTATTTTTTTTCATGTTTTTTTTTGCTAGAGTTCTCGTTTTGAGTTCATAGTTCCCGTTTGATTCGAAACTTTTTTCTTTATTAAAGTTGTTTATTTCATAAAATCAATAAAGGTAACATTGTCATATTATAATAAATTCCATTTTCCAAATGAATTGAAATGTAATTGAGAATTATCTTGGGATGAGGAGAGAGATAGTGTTTATTGTGTTTATGCTTTTTAATTTAATCCTCACCCCCTATACAACCACAACATGTACCAATAATTTAATTTTTACTATCGCAAGGAAATATTATTAGGATGAGAAATATACATTTTTTTCTACACCTTTCAAAATCCTACTTTAGATGTTAAATATGGTCATCAACTCTTTTTATAAAATAGTTGTCATGAAAATTTTATAAAATAGTGATCATGAAAATAGATCACAATAAAAATATACTTGATATCAAAAAATATGTAACCCATGACACTTTAAAAATTAACCCCAACAATACCAACCTAAAAGGAATCCCTACATAGTGAAATATTCCTCACCTGGTGGTAGAAGTACTCTTTAGTACTTCTTCTAGGTCCATTTAGAGTTTATTATACCTAAAAATTCACCCAACATGGACATAATTTCCAACCTAACCACTCCTTATAGCATTTTTTCCATCTTTATTATTTGGCTTGGGGTAGTTTTCCTTTATGAAATCTCTAGTCAAATCCTTGAAGTTTATAGAGAGCCTTATCGCACAAATTTTCTTTTAGATAGAAACCATGTTTTATACCCCCTTAAAATATTTGATAGTTATGTGCATGACATGAATGGAATAAGAGGTATGACACAAACTATGTGGTGTTCTTTAGTAGTAAGTTGGAAAATGCATAGTAAAGAAAACAAAATTTAAGTATATGTATTGCAAAAAATTTATATTACTATCCACAATAGCCAATAAAATAATTGGAATAACACAAAATGCTATACTTTTCTAGTGGGAGCACTGCTCACTTGCTTCATTAAGGGGAAAATATCCAAAATGAGAAAATACATGATTGCAATATAATTTGCAAGGAATTTCATTACAATGCTTTTACTTCTTGATATAGTTATAACCACCTCATATGAGAATTTTAGGGAATGAATTTTCTAGTAGGTATAACCTTCTAATAATCCTTCTTACAATTGTTACTTGCACAGTACTACATGGGATTTATTTACTATACATTACCTAATAGATAACAACCTTACCTATCCACTTTAAGGGTTAGGATGGAATGTTAGAAGATGTGTCCCTTAAAAATCAACATTATCCTCAAATTTGGAAGGAATCGTTGAAGGATCTTGACTGGTTTCCATGTGGTATGCTTAAACAATGTATTCTTCAATAATATAAGAACCTCCAAAATAATGCATTGGCAAGGATGAAACCCTCTTTTATGAACAACATATTATATCTACAACCAAATGTGACATTTTCCATCCATTTTTTGAAACATAGTTTGAAAACAACAATTAGATCGAAAAAATTTCTCTAAGAAACACATGAAATATTAGATATTATTTATAGTGGCAAAAATATTTCAATTTTCAGGCTAATGGAACAATATATATGACAAACTTATAAGCACATAAACCTCGGGAGCAAGCTTATGGTGGAAATTATGTTTGAGGAAGGTATATTTATAAGGTTGTAAATCAAGTAACACCTAATTCCCTTCTTTAAAGTGGATTTTAGTTGAATTTATAATGACGGTGATCAACCTACTACTTTGTCCTATTCTAAGCCATGACTAAATTAAGCTTAAGGGTGTAGAAACTGTTAGCCTAATATGTAATGGTATTTTATACCTCCTGCACCTTAGAGAATATAGGAAAGTGGGATAGTAATGATGGAGGCTATTGGCCATGAAAAAATGCAAAGGGATTCATTTGAGTGACACCATGATAAGTTGTATTATACCATCAATATGTTAGAATTAAATAATGAATCAATTGTGATTGTCATTCTAAAGTGAAGCTCTTAAAATATGCTTCCAATAATTCATTCATATACTTAGTATGACCATTGGTGCATGGGTGACATGAAATTTTAAGATTCAACTGAGTGCCTTGGAATTGAAATAACTCTTGCTAGAAATTTCTATTGAAAGTGGGGTCATCGTCTATCATTCGTGAAGTTTAAAGATATTATCCATAAATACTTGACTGACCATGGAAGATTTAAAGGGGTGTTCAATAGCATAAAAATGAGCTTAATTATAAATGAAATCAACCACAACCATGATGCTATTTTATTTCCAAATTTGGGTAACATCCTTATGAATTCCATAGAAATGTCAATACTTATAGTTGATAATACCTATAAACGTTGTGTCAAGTCCCACTAGCACAACTGTTGGAGGATGGGCCTCATTAGCATGGCGACCCAGGATCAAACCTCAAGGGGGGTGATTGTGTCCTATGCTAGGGAGAGGTGACATGCAAAAAAATATAGTCAGTTGAGGGATGGTGTGGCCGAGGGTAGGTGCAATCCACAAGTGACTTTGAAGGCTTAGATGACACTTGGTCGTGTCTCCTCAAGCCATAGTTTAAACCTGAAGGATCACATAAAACTTAATAAAAAAAAATAAAAAAATGTAAAGGTAGGATTTCACTTGTATTTTTCACTATTTTTCCATTGTTTTATTCTACCACAAAGGTGTGGATTTCCTTCTTTATTCCTTCCCAACAAAATTAGTGTTTTTACCCTTTCATATTTTTTTATGAAATGTTGAATGACATTCCATTGGAGAGGCATAGAGTTTAGATAACATTGTTGATTTAAATACCAAGCACTTAGTCAAATACATATTCTCTTTATAATCAATATCTTCATTTTTCCAGGTATAGCCCTTATATGCATGGAGTTTCATTTGAAGTTGTTTTTTGGGTCATTTGTCTTAGGTTCTGTTAACTATTCTTTATGCATGTCATTCAACTATTTTATTATTATGAAGAAGAGTGAAAAGAGGGACCATCCTCTTCATACTTTTAAGAGATATAATATGCTACCACATTCTTTTTTCCTTTCTTATAAATTATCTCATCATAATGTCCCAACATTTTTGCAACCAATTTTCATATCTCTAAGAATGAAACCCTTTTCTCGATGAATTATTTTAGGTTCCAACATTATATCGTAATCTATAAATGTTGACCAAGTAGGTATGGACACCAAATTTCTGTGACATCTAGTATATCCATCATTTATTTTCATTAGTTGGTTTCTCCAAGTTCCGCTGGTAGCATTATTGGTACTAATAGCTAATGGGTGTCGCTCTTGTATAAATATTGGATTTGTCACATTTAAAGGTAGTGGTCATTTGTTCCTCTTAAATACTGAAGCACTCATTTCACTGCTCACCAATGTTCTTCACCTGGATTTTCCATGAACCTGCTGACAACTCCAACTGCATGTGAAATGTCAAGTCTTATAGATACCATTGCATACATTAAGTTGCCTCCAAAATTTACAAATGGTACATGAGAAATATAATTTTTTTCTTTATCAGTTTAAGGACTCAAAACCAAAGAAAGTTTAAAATGGGAAGCTAATGGAACATTAACATGTTTCGCACTATTCATACCGAACTTTTCAAGTTCTCTTTCTACATACTTCTATTGTGATAACTAAAGATTTCCATTTTTCCTGTCTCTGTGTATCTCCATGACCAAGATATGTTTTTCTGCTCCAAGATCCTTCATATCAAATGTCCTAGAGAGTTGAGCCTTTAACCTAGTGACCTCTTCCATGTTTTCTCTTGCAATAAGAATATTGTCAACATACAAAACCAAGATAATGAATATGCCACTGAAACTCTTGAAGTATACATAATGATCATACTCAATTATAATAAAGTTTTGGCTCACTATTAGGAAGTAAAACTTCTTGTACCATTACCTGGGCAACTGCCTCATGCCATACAATGATTTAATGAGCTTGCAAAATAATATTTTGTTGTGATCTTGTACAAAACCTTCTGGTTGTTCCATACCAATCTCTTCATCAAAATAACCATGTAGAAAAAGTGTTTTAACATCTAACTATTATAACTCAAGATCAATTAATGTAGTTAGTGCCAACACAGTATGAATAGAAACAAGTATTACGACTGGTGAAAAATTCTCATGAAAGTCAATACCTTCAACTTGAGAATACCCTTTTGGAGCTGGCCTCAACTTATACCTCTCGATATTTCCATCATCATTTCGCTTCAACTTTAAGATCCATTTGTATCCAACAACACTTCTCCCTTCAGGAAGTTCTACAAGATCTCAGGCTTTGTTCTTGGCTAAGGAATCCATTTCTTCATCCATATCCTTTTTCCAATTTTTTCTGTCTGCATCATCTACTGCTTCCTAATAACAAGAAGGTTCCCCATCTTGAATAATCAATACAAAATATGAAGAGGAATCTCCATACATTTTAGGTTTTTTTCTTTCCCTTGTAGACCTTCTTAGGGTGACTGGTTATTGAACTAGTTCTAGAACATCAATAGTTTCCTTTGCATCTTCTTCACTTTTTTCTTCAGAAGTCTCTCATTCCTTTCATCTTTCTAAAAAAGGTCTAGCCTCCATCTAAGTTTGTTGATTTGGCGATACTTGCTCCTGTTCAACTTTTTCAACATCCTACTTTAGAAGAGAAGATTCATCAAATGTTACATCTCTACTAATGACTATCTTTCGTGAAGAAGGATCCCACAACTTGTATCCTTTCACCACATAGTCATACCCAACAAAGACATAAGATTTTAATTTTGGGTCTAATTTTTAGCGTTGATTTTTAGGAATAAGAGCATAGGCATCACAACCAAAATCCTTAAATGTGAATAATCACAAGACTAACCCGACCAAACTATTTAAGGAATTTTACAATTAATTGCAACTGAAGGTGATATATTAACTAAATGACAAGAAATATATACTGCTTCTACCAACAACCCCTTTTGGAGGTTAGCATTGTTGATCATGATTCTGGCTCTTTTCATGTGAGTCAAACTCATACATTGAGCGACACCATTTTTGTTGAGGAGTGTAAACAACATTTTTGTCTAACAATCCTTTCATCCTTACAATATTTTTCAAATTCTAGAGAAGTAAATTCATCACCATTGCCAGTTCTCAAACATTTGATTAATTTGCCTATTTTATTTTCCACCATTGCTTTAAATTATCTAAAAACATTAAATACATCATCTTTTATTTTTAACATATAAACCCAAACATTTTGGGATAAATCATCAATAAATGTTAAGCAATGTAATGCACCTCCATACGATACAGTAGGAGATGGTCCCCGCATATCAGAATGAATATAGTCCAAAATTTCTTTACTATTATGACTTCCAATTTTAAATATATGTTTACCTTTTCTTCCATACACACAATGTTTAAAGAAATCCAACTTCAAGGATTTCAAATCAGGAAAAAAATCATAGTTCATCACTACCTAAAGACCTTTCTCCCTCATGTGGCCCAATCGGTGATGCCATAGGCGAGTAACTTCTTCTTCTCTCTTTGACACAGTCACTGCCTCACTTACCTGAGTACTTCCTTTGATTTTGTAAACATTTCTGACCTTTTCTACCTTAATAACAACTAGAGCGCCTTTCGGGACTTTCAACATTCCATTATGACATGTAAACTTGTAACCATCCAAGTCCAACACTCCCAAAGAAATCAAATTTTTCCTTAATTCAGGTACATGTATAACATTAGTTAAAGTTCTAATTATATTATCAAAAATTTTAATTTTGATATTTTCCATCCCAACAATCTTACAGGATAAATTATTACCCATAAACATAGAACTACCATTTGCAGCTTCATATGCAGTAAACCAATTTCTGTGCGGACTCATGCGATGAGAAGCATTAGAGTCTAATAGCCAATTTTCAACATTTTGAGAGACATTACAAACATGTAAAGCTTCATCTGCTATTCCTACTTTAGCAGATAAAACTTAATCAACCATACCTGAATCAACTTGATTTGCTTCCTTCTTCTGGTTTTCAGACCCTTTCCATTTCCAACAATTTTTATTGAGGAGTCCAATTTTGTTGTAGTATTATCATTTAGATTTCCACTTCTTTCCCTTTCATTTTTATTTGGAAGAACCCCTTTCTTTCTGTCCTCTTTCTTCTGATCGACCTTTGGCTTTCATGGCTTCTAGTGCAGATGTTTCAATACTAGATTTCCTCAGTACTTCTTCAGATAATAAAGCTCTAACAACTGATTCAAATTTAAAAGAATCAATAGCGCTCAAACTTATTAAAGCTATGAAGTGGTTCCATGACTCCGACAGAGAACACAACAAGGTTATAGCTTTTTCTTCTTCATGAATTTTAACTTCCATATTTGATAATTAGCAAATAAGTGTCTTAAAAACATTTAATTGTTTTACAACTTTTGTACCCTCCTTCATCCGAAGACTGTACAGTTATCTTTTGAAATAATTCGTTTTGGTTAACGATTTTGTCATATATACAATTTTTCAAGTTTTTCTCGCAAACCTGTCGCTGAAGTTTCTTCTACAATATTGAAGAGAACTTCATCCACCAAGCATAACCTGATGGTACTGAGAGCTTGAGCATTAAAGTCCTCCCAGTCCAAATATATCATGCTAGCAAGTTTCTTCTTCACATTGTCTAATTCTTTGTGCAACCCTTGTTGCACAAGAAAATCCCTAACTTTCAGTTTACATAAAGAAAATTCGTTCCTGCTGGTGAATTTTTCCACCTTGAACTTTGCATTCGTCATTTTGGCCATTTCTTCCTACAAACCTTTCTACTATGCTTTACTAGTTTCCCTTCTTTCTTCAATTTCCAACTTTTAAAAAAAATATGATTTCCTTTCTTCAGCTATGGTTTCCTTTTAAAAAAAAAGTTCTTCTACTTTCAATTTCAAGAACTTGCCTTTAAACCCTATTCAATTTATAGAAATTTTCACACAAAAAAACCCTCTTCAATGAATTTGTCTCTAAACCCTATTCAGATTTCATTAGAATAACTCTGCTTCAATTTGTTTTTGTAAATTTGTTATTTTTGTTTAAAAGTAATTGTACCTGAATTTCTTCATCTGGACTCCTTAAGGAATGTTTATCTTCTACAACACCCTCATTCCTTTTTTCGATTAGGCTTCTTGTTCCAAGACTTTGTGTCCCTGCAGTTCTTCTCAACCAGCAAACTAGTGATGACCTTGGCATTAAAAAATTGGTGCCTGATCGTTCTTCCTTTCTCGGTGGCTACAATCTCTCTTTTTGGCTCTAACAGATTCGGTTCAACTACTTTCTCCAGTGATGACATAAGATTTCGAGACCTCTCCAATGGGTCTATGCATTAGCATAATCCCTCTACAACTCTACAGCATCAGGCATGATAGTCCCTTGCTCCTTTGTGGCACTCTGTGTTTTGCCATGCAAGTGGCAGTCCCCTTGGTCCTCGTGATACTTTGTCATTTTCCAGACCCACTAAAAAAATAAATTTCTATTTTTTAGCATGGTCACTCCTCGACATCAATAACATCTCTCTCTAGCATCTCTAATGCAGGGCTTTTTCTTGACAATGGAAACTCTTCACCAATCGAAAAAAAGTATTCTTACACTGCATTTGACTGTACTCAAACTCGAGAGTGTAGTTCCAGAAGAAAAATTTAATACGCTACCCTCACGACTCTGATTGTGATTTCTCTCACAACTCCAATGGTATATTTCTCTCACCAATTAGCTCTGATACCACCTTTTGGGGACTTCAAGAAATCAACAAGGTTGTAAGGTTTACAGAGTTATTCAATCATTCAATAACTGAACAAGAAATGCATAAATAGAAACATAAACATACATAGTAACACAATAAATCTACATGGTAAAACCTTGACAATGTGTTAAGAAAACCTCCATGGGTCAAGTGATTAGAAATATTTATTAATCAAAGATGATTCTCCATGATACAGCCTCTTGGGCATTCACCAATTTAATATGGGATTCTCCTTCGTTGCATAACTCCTATTTGTTACGAAACTAACTGGCAATAAAAATAAGATTTTACCCATAATTACATCATTTGTTGTCACATTTCAATAAATGTATATAAAATGGAAGGGGCGATACTGTAAAAGGAAGAAAAAGGTTTGAATTATGAAATGGTACATTCCACAACAAACCCAACACAAAAATTTGTTAGTGTATGGAAAACGTGAGTTTAGGTCGCACTTTCCTTCAACTAATTGTAAGTTGTTAATACATGAGTTGATTATCTAGCTACGCGTTGATTGCAAAGGTTGTTAATAAAATCTAGAAGGACATGCATTAATACAAAACCTTTACCTTTTAATGAAAAGGAAAAAGGAGAACGGACAATGGTAGGAGTAGAGTGGCTATACATAGCAAGTGTAAAGTTATTCATAACTCTTAAGTTTCCACCACTCTCATCTACCTGCATTCTCTTCATTTTTTATTATTATTATATCCATCTTAATTTTCTTTCTATCAAATCCATATTCCAATGGCACGCCAAACAACCAACAACAATGGAAACGCTTATGTTTCTTCCTCCTCCTCCTCCATGGTCTTGTGTTCTTCCCTGATTTCTTATAAAAGATACAATGTTTTTATCAATCATCGTGGCCTTGACGTAAAGACCAACTTTGCCACAGATCTATATCGTAGTACTAATTCCCACTGGCTACGAGTTTTTCTAGACAAACTAGAACTGGAAGTTAGGAAAAATACTACTCGTCAAATACGACATGCCATTGAAACTCCTTCATCCACATTGCCATCTTCTCATCAACATATGCGAAATCAAAATGGCTTCTAGACGAACTGTTGCAAATGTTGAAGGCATTTTAGTAGAGGTTGGATGAGGTTACTATTATTCTTGTCTTGTATGGTGTCAAGCCTTCGGAGCTACGGTGAAATAGTAGAGGACCATATGTTGAAGCTCTAAGCAAGAAAAAAAGTAGCGATTTGACATCAATACGATTCAGAATTGAATATGCGCTCTTTTTGAGGCTGTAGAAATAAGTGGTATCGATTTGGAGACATTAAATGGGTGGGGACCTACATTCGACCTTTCCCTCTCTCTCCCTTTCCCATTTACCTTTTTAATTTATTGGACTCTTAGATTTATGTAGACGCTTCTCACTTTTTTCTTTTATAACCTGATATTCAACAACTTTTGGATGATGTGTTGCAAATGCATGTCCAAATTATGTGACAAACCCCCATTGAAGTATGTTGTTGGGATTGTGGGTGCAGGTTGTGGTCATAAGACAATGCTCACCACAAAATTCTTCAGCAAGAGGAGGTCAAATGAGAATAGATTGGAGTTTCTGTATGATGTCTGAGAAAACAAAACTAAGGGTTCTCCACCCTCTACCTTCTTTGCAGAGAAAATGATATAGTTGCCAAATTTGAATTTAATTTCAGATTTGACTTCTACTATAAATATTCGGAT
>APFE031065914.1:18546-46398 GCA_000404065.3 Pinus taeda
ATATATATATATATATATATTCATTTTCTTACTTAAACAATGTTGACACCTAATCATCAGGATTGGGTGAATGTAAGTAATGTAAATAAATAATAAGAAATATGAATAGTCATCGGGAGATGAAGTGAACAGTCTCTCCCTCATGCATATAATAAAGACCAACCTGAAGGAATAGAATATGAATTAATTTGTGGAGTTACTACCTGGCCTGACATGGTATCAGAGCCAGCTCCATTTCTGGCATCTCCTTCTAGTCTTATAACTCCCTTCTACCATTTTCTTGCAGTCTGTCCACTGCTCCCTGTGGAGTCTATCTACTTCCCTCTCCACAGTCGTTGCTGCAAATCTCTGACATTATCTGCTCCCTCTGCGCTCCTTTTTGCGCTCTCTGGGCTCTCTGCCAGCATCATTGGAAGAATTGCTCCAATGTGATATCGACGACTAATCTCTCAGCTCTTCATTTTCTTTGGGTAGTGGAGGGAGGATGGCAGCTTATGTGGGAACGCTTTTGAATCCTTATGTGCCTATTTCGAAGATTTCTCTTATTTGGTTTTCAATTTTTGAAGCAATCCGAGAAAGGCTTAGTGATATACTGGAATATCGTAATGTTATGTGCATGGAGCATTGTTGCATTGAAATGATATTATATGCTGCATTTTCTGAGAAACAATCCATTAATACACACTAAGCATGCTAGTTTGAATAGTATTCTGCCTGTGAGGTTGGTGTGGTGCGTTCAAGACCATTGCAACAATTCGATTGGTGATAACATATGGTGCGTATTGTTGTGAGGAGTCTATGGTCTGTTGGGTTGACATATTGACTGCGTGTGAATTGAACATTGTGTTTTTCATTCCTGATATGTGCATGGGTATCATATATGGTTGTTTACGCTACCCCATCCATATATATTTCTTGAATGTTGGTTCCATTGAACACTGGTTCCATTGAAGTTCGAATAGTTTCTTGAACGTTGTTATTACATTGTATTTACACTCACCATATATTGAACATTGTGTATTATATTGTATTTACACTCACCATACGCTGCCCCACTCGTGTATGCGTTGAAGTTTTTTTTTGGCATATAAAAATCATGAATGCCATGTGTTGAATAGAGTTTTTTAAGACAAGGTCATGGGTCAAAGCATTGTGGCATAAAGTGTTGTGAATGCTACGGTCTCATGTTGTATGGTGTATAACTCTAATATGATACCTCTGTTGAATACGTTGTATAGTTTTTTTATGTACTGGAGCTGCTCCACAATATATTTAGGATGGATTATATTAGGCAAAAGCTTTTTTGTTACAGTATCCATTCAATCATATCCATTGTGGGAATAGTTCTCATTGGCAAGGACAACTATCCTGAGTGGTCCCGATGATAAAACACACCATCATTTTCAATGATTTGTGGAAAGGAGTATACATTGGAGACAGAGACAAAGAACCATAATAACCTAACTTAGACAAAGAGCTCTCCATTTGGGAAAATAAGAACAGAAAAGCTTATGCATTAATCGCAACATCTGTAAATGAAGAGCCAAGTCGCCATATTTCGCCATTTTCAACTGCTTTGGAAGCGTTACAAAAGATTAAAGAACTCTATGACTCACATTCTGCACTTGAAGTTGTTCAACTCATGATTAAACTCTTCACTCTTGAATTACAAAATAATGATCCTCTTGCTCTTGCATCTAAAGTAAAATCTATAATGCATGATATCAAATCCACTAAGGTTGAATTAGATATTCCTCTTATCTCTTTTCTCATGGCACTTTATCCTACTTACTCAAATTATCTTGAGTCATTACAAGCAAATGGAATCTCAAATATATTATCTTTGACTCTCTTGTGAAAACAATTTCTAAAAGAGAGAAAGCTTTTGGAAAGAAGACAGCCCCTGAATCTTCTAAAGAGGCTGTGTTACTTTCTCATAAAGAAAAGAATCCTGCTCAAGATTCTTCTAGAGGAAGAGGTGGTTGAAGAAGAAGAGGAAGATATTTCAAAGTTAGGGGGGCAGACACTCTCAAGGAGAAAAGGTAGATTTTCACTGCATATGCTGTGAAATAAATGGATCACATGATGCCTTTACATGCAAGTTACCATGGGACAAAATTGAGCAACAAAGGAACCAACAGAAAAGTAAAACTAATGACATAGACAAATGTAAAGCAGCTGAATCCACTCACTATGTTGTGGCACAATGTAATATTGGAGTAAATGAAGATTTATTTAATGCTTCACTTTCTTCTTGGAAAAATGATTGGTTTCTTGATTCAGGAGCAACTTCCCACATGACTCATAGAAAATATTTTTTTGAAGAATTTACTGACAATGTTGATGGAGCAATATACTTTGCAGACCAATCAAAAATCAAGCCATCAGGGCTTCACACAATCAGGCTTAAATTTCCTGGTCTCCAGACTTTCTTCTGCACCATGTTCTATATCTCCCAAAGCTCAAGAGAAAATTGTTGTCCTTGGTCGACATCCTCCAGCAAGGTCACTCCATTCATATGTTTGATGGCAAGCTTGAAGTGAGAAAAGCATCTGACCACTCACTTGTCATAAGGGGAATAGAAGAAGAAAGGCTTCTCAAGTTGTAAGGTACCTCTGCTCATGCACAAGATTTCTCATACAATTCTCATTATGAAGAAGGTACACTTCCATCAAGCTTATTATGGCATGCTAGATTTGGACATTTGAACTATGACAGCCTCCGCTTGTTGAAGAAAAATGGTGTTGTTGGTTTGCATACAATACCTAATAAATTTAAGTAATGTGATGCTTGCATTCTAGGAAAGCATAGCAAACAGTCTTTTCATGATTCACAGTGAAGAACACATAGAAAACTTGAACTCATTCATTCATATTTATGTGGTCCAATGGCTATTCCTTCTGCAAATGGAAATAAATATATGATGAAATTTATTGATGACTACACCAGAATGTGTTGGGTTTATTTATTGAAGAACAAATCGATGCTTCAAAAAATTCAAGAACTTCAATAAATGGTGAAAATTATGCACAATCTCATATTGGGTCTATTCACACTGATAATGGAAAAGAATACACATCAAATGAATTTGAAAACTATCTTCGCGAACATGGGATCAAACATCAAACAACTATACCTTATAATCCCCAACAGAATGGTATAGCTAAAAGAATGAATAGGACAATCTTAAATATGGTACGCTCCATGCTCTTCTTAAAAAATGTAAACATAATGTTTTGGGTTGATGCTGTTCTATGTGCTGCATATATAAAGAATAGATGTCCATCTAATTCTATTAGAAACAAGACTCCATAAGAAATGTGGTATGGGCATGTTCCTTCGGTAAAGCATCTCAGGGTCTTTGGTTCCACCTATTATGCCTTGATACTGCAGGTGCATAGAAATAAACTTGGTGCAAGAAGTCGTAAGTGTATCTTCCTAGGGTATTCAAACACCTCCAAAGCATACTGTCTCTATGATGAAGTCAATAAAGCTTGTTGTATCTAGAGATGTAATTTTTCTTGAATCATCCAAAACTGCGGCAACTTGATCGCTTGGATAGATTCACAAATGCAAAATCATTTCAAGAATTTTATAATCAGATTCCACATCTTGAAGGGGGGATTCCTATAGTAGATCAACTTGTGGAATATTCTTCTGAAGAACTCTCTCCCTCGCATGAAACTCCAACAACAGATGATGCTTTAAGTGATGTGATTGATAGAATTGGGAGAATCAATCTTGATTCAGTCCCAACTCAATCAACGGAGAATCCTCGACCATCTGAGAAAGGTCCCCTAAAGTGGCTGACAAAGACACTTGAAAGTGTTCATCCTGATGAGGTTGGAAAGACGGGAACTAGAGATTCAAACCGATAAAATGGAGGTGATGTAGATTACTCTAATTCACCTGTTGATATCGATGTTTCTTATGATTATGAATTGAAATTTTCTACATATTTTGAACCAACTACCTTCAAATAAGCTGCTTCTAATGATGAATGGAAAGAAGCAATGGAAAAGGAGTATGATGCCCTCATAAAGAACGACACTTGGAAGATGATCGATCCTCCATTAGGAACCAAACCAATTGGCTGTAAGTGGGTCTACAAGAACAACTATAAAGCTAATGACTCACTTGACAAGCACAAATCTAGGCTTGTGACAAATTGTTTTTCACAGAAGGAATGGGTCGATTATGAGGAGACTTTTGCCCCCACAACAAAATGGGCTACTATCCGAACACTCTTTGCCCTAGCAGCGTAGAACAGTTGGAAAGTCCATCAAATGGATGTAAAAACTTCTTTCTTGAATGGAGATCTAAAAGAGAATGTTTTTATGTCTCAGCCTGAAGGATTTTTTGTGAAAGGACATGAAAAAAAAGTATGCAAACTTGTGAAATCCTTGTATGGCCTCAAACAAGCACCGCGAGCCTGGTATGAAAAACTAATTTAGCATCTTCTAAAACTCAATTTCAAACATTATGATCTTGATGATGCAACTTTATTTGTCAAGAAAGTTGGCAAAATAGTTGTATATCTTGTGGTATATGTATATGATCTTTTGATGACAGGGAACAATGAAAGCTACATTGCATCCATAAAGAAGGAATTCGGAAAAAGTTTTGAAATGACAAATTTTGGCTATGTTCATTACTATCTTGGTATTGAAGTAACTCAACATCCAAAGTCCATATTTCTTTCTCAAAAGAAGTACATTGGAGATCTATTGAATAGGTTTGGCATAACAAAATGCAAACCTCTTACTACTGCAATGGAACAAAACTTAAAGCTCACATGTATTGAAGAAAAGAATTTGAGGATGCAACAAAGTATAGACAACTTGTAGGAAGTCTCAACTACCTAACTACTACCAGACCAGACATTTCATTTGCTGTTGGAATCTCTCTAGGTTTATGCAAAATCCTTGTGAGGGACATTTGTCTGTTGCAAAAAGAGTTCTAAGGTACTTGAAGGGAACTCAAGACTTTGGAATCAAGTATACATGGATGGACAACTTCAGCTTAATTGGATACTCTAATTCAAACTTTGATGGAGACAAAGAAACTGGGGTATCTACTTTAGGATATGCTATGAGTCTTGGGTCAGGAGCTGTCTCTTGGATATCATGCAAACAATCAGTTCCAGTGGTAACAGCTGAGGTAACAAAAGAAATTGTGTGGCTCAGGAAAATTCTTGAAGATTTGTAGGTAAAACAAGTACAGTCAACTCCACTCATGATTAACAATACCTCTGCAATAAAGTTGGCCAAGAACCCAAAGTTCCATGTTCGAATGAAGCAAATCAATACTAAATATCATCTAATTCGACATCATGTTCAGGCCAAAACAATCCATCTCTATCATTGTTCCACTAATGAGAAAATTGCAGACATCTTCACCAAAGCGCTTGGAAGAGAAAAGCTTGAACGATTCAGAATGATGCGTGGACTCACCAACATCCCTTTAGATTAAGGGGGGGAATGTTGACACCTAATCATCAGGATTGGGTGAATATAATTAATGTAAATAAATAATAAGAAATATGAGCAGTCATCGGGAGATAAAGTGAACAGTCTCTCCCTCATGTATATAATAAAGACCAACCTGAAGGAATAGAATATGAATTGATTTGTTGGGTTACTACCTAGACTGCCAAACAATATAAAAATTTAAAATATAATTGAAAAAAAGACCCACTACCAAAACCTCTTTTCATTTCAAAACTTAATGCCCTTCTTAGTTTCAAAACTCACATAAAATATTTTCTAATAAATACATATTTAAAGAATCTCTGTTGTAAACTTATTTATCTTAAATGCCTCTAAACTATAAATATATTTAATTTTTTCAAAATAATATATATTTTTGAAAATATCAAATGCCTCTAAAACTATAAATTATTTATTTTTTTCAAAATAAAAATATATTTAAAAAATTATTTTCAAAGCTTATTTATCTCGATCCCTCGTTAAAAGAAAACCAATTCCTCTCATCAAATTTTCTCACTTTCAATGTTGATGTTCAAATTCTTTGTTGTTTTCTTGAATTTATAAAGCATGATAGAAATTTAAAAAATAATTACCAAATTAATAATTACCTTGCATTCCCTCTACGAAAAACATTCCAAATTAATAACTACCTTCCATTCTTTCAAGTAAAAAATTCCAAATTAATAATTACCTTTCATTCCTCGATTCGTGCTATGTGGTGATCCACCTATCTATTTTGTGTTCGGACCCTCAACAATTTATTCAAGTCCATGAACCCATCGATTGAATTATTATTACTGTGAATCGAATTGAATTTCAATGAAGTATTCAGTATACAAATAAAACCGTCGAATTTTTGTATTTTTCACCTCAATTCAACCGAATTTGGTAACTATGCTCTTAATAATATTCATGCCAACATGTCGAAACAACAAAATTATCATCGCCCCATAAGTTTTTGATTTCTCAATTAGCTCCTCCCTTGGTAATCAAATAAAAACCTTCCCAAACACCCAACCCTTTCCTTATCTATCTACAATGCCAATGCAAAGGGAGGATTGCAGCTTTTCCTCTCCTCTTTGCATTAAATTTGACGATACCTGAGGTTTCATAATTCACACTATTCTCACATATATTTATACATGAACAAAAACCAAGGGCATATCATCCACCAATCCATGGTGTTGAGCTAACTAGCTTAATTACAATTGCAATATTGGTGGAAATTCAAGTTACTTAGGTTTGATTTAAATGGAGATCTCGCATACCTACAAGGCATAAGGACGTGATTCACCATGCCTAGTAGGGGAATGTTTGTGTCTGTAATTATTACTAGGGATACGTTGACAATTTTGATAAGGCGAGCTTTGGTTGCTATATGTTGCAGGACTATGCTTGCCAATGTAGCTTTCGAGAGATGGGGGAATTTTGCTACACCTCCTTCTATAAATAATAATTCAACTTCTTCTTCTTATCATAGTCTCTCGTGGTGATCGAGTGACTGATAAAGATTCCACTTGCGCATATATGCAAGTAACTGCCAACACTTGTGAGGAGAATGTGAATGGAAGAATTGCAAGAGTATTTTAATCAAAGACAGGCTGGCATGGGGAGATGGGGAAGATGGGAGAACACATAAGTAAATAATTAAAAATTATTAAACAAAACTATAATGCATAATATGTTCATATACAATAAATCACATCCCTCTATGTCGATATTAGATGAAGAATAGCTAAACATTAAATCTGAACTATTTCTTTATTTAAAAAAATAAATTTATCAAACCCAATTCCAATATAAACCATACCTATCAACCTAACAAATGTGACCATACCTATCAACCTAACAAATGTGACGTAGTTATTATTTCAACATTAATAATTCAATTATATTAATAACTAAGTATTAATTAAAAATTATTATAAACTTTAGAAAATTATATACCGGATAATACATTTTCAATTTATTTTATTATTAAGTTTTAAACATTGTTTTTCTTAAAATATTTTACGATAATTATAAACTCTTCTAATTTAATTTAATAGCATTTTGTATTCATAAATATTTTTTAACTCACATTGATATATAATGTTAATTCAATTCAATAACATTTTGTTTTCATAAATGTTTTTAATCTCACATTGATATTTTGTATTCATAAATATTTTTTAACTCACGTTGATATATAATGTTAATTCAATTTAATAACATTTTGTTTTCATAAATGTTTTTAATCTCACATTGATATAATGTTAATTCATGTGAATATAAATTGAATAACAATAATAAAAATATTGAAACATCGTGAATCGAAGGTAAAGGTCAAATTTCAAATCAATAGGTATATGTTAGGTGTTCAATTTCATAGAAGAATTACACCCATTTTAATGTGTGTTACTAGTCTTCAATAATGCAATGGCACACTAAACTTGCATGAGCCATCTTAACTCTTACACTAAGATATTTAAATGATTTATAGGCATGACCCACTAAGCAACGACAAAATGTCCTAATAATATACTTCCTATTATCGCAAGGAAATATTTCTTGAGATGAGGGATCTACTAATTTATATACTAGTTTTTCTGCACCCTTTAAAAAAGCCTCACTTTAGATGTTCAATATGATCATCAACTCTTTTTAGAAAATATTTAAGTCATGAAAATACATTACGATGATCACGTTTTTTTTTATATCAAACAATATATAATCTATATATTTTTAAGAAGTAATGGTCGGAAGTAATCTTCTATGGTTTTAGGTTGTTATGAGTTTCATTGTGATCTTTAAGTATCAATCTAGAATAGTTGAGTTTCCTATATGCGAGTTGTGTAATAGCGATTTAGATCCATTATTCTAAATTATATTATATATATATTATTATATATATTATATATATCACTTAAATTTAGAAGTAGTGAGTTCCTATATTGCGAGTTGTAATAGCGATTTTAGATCCATATTCTTATATCTATTATTCTTATATATATATAAATTTATATATTTATATAGTATTTATATTATTATAACCATTATGTTCAATAAAATATTGTTTGATTTATGTTGTGTAATTACTCTCTTTGTTTCTAATCTGATACCAAAGCTGATCTGAGCTTGACTCCCTCACAAAAAGTTAAAGGAAATAGAATATATTTGAGACTTGTTCATCTGTACATAGATTAGTATAAGAGTGTGTGGATTTCGATATGGTAGAAAATATTGTTGTGTGTTTTTTTTGTGTTTTTTTTGTTATGTAAATCTAGATTAGAGTTGATCTGAGCATGACTCCCTCACAAAAAGTTCAGGGAAATAGAATATATCTTAGATGTGTTCATTTGTATGTAGATTAGTATAAGAGTGTGCGGATTTTGATATGGTAGAAAATATTGTTGTGGTTTTTTTTTGTGTTTTTTATGCCATGTAAATCTAGATGTGGTTGTGTGTTTTTCTGTTCACTCCCTTGTTGATGGATTCAATCGTAAATCTGAGTGTGGCTGTGGGGTGTTCCATTCACTCCCTCAATATTGGTGTTATCATTCCTAAGGGATCAATTATCTTGTTTGTTGGTCATAAATTAGTTGAAGGAGATGGCATTGTCTATGCATTAGGTGACAACCACAACTCCAACAATGAGAGTTCTATGCGGGTTTGATTCTCATTATCATCAATCGCATAACCATTTAACCCTTTAATATGTCGATAGCATCCAACTAGATTTGAGTTGGTGAAATTTATTTAGTGATATTACAAAGAATGAGACTCAATCTCTTCGGCTATGAGGTATTCTTGCAGCTACGTAGATATGGAATGACCATTGACCTGGCTTCATGTCCATTTACAACATCGATCAGTATTTATGCACATAGTTTTCAAGTGAAAGTGTGTATGCCAATGGAAAAGAACTTGCAGACTACATCATTGCTGGAAGGGCAGAGGAGACAAAGCATGAATTCACAAAAAACATGAGCTAGTGCTCTTTTATTGATCACACAAAACATGATTCTTACAATGAACCCAATGAAGGGTATTTATCCTTTTCCAACTATCTACTTGCCTAAAATTTCTTGACATGCAACCACATGTAACAACACACTAAAATTCGTCTATCACACTTGACTTGAATCAACACTCAACAACTCAATCACTTAATCACTCAGTTAACTGACTCTTTATGTTTAGCCAACTCCACATGTGGGAGTAATTACAATTTGTAACACTCCCCCTTAATTATGACCGTATGAACCAAGATGACTCAACATGACGTAACTATCACATAAACATGCCTGCTGATCTATGTCTCAGCTAGGCTTACAATGACTCAAGAATTTTAAAATTTTGCATTTTCTTTTTCTGTGCTTCCAGATTCTATATCCTTGAAATTGCTTCATTCTTTGTTGAACTTTTTTGTTGGAGGCTTTATTCACTTGCTACTACTGCAATTTTTCTTTGACTTGTCTTGAATTTGCACTAAAAAACAATTTGATCTTGGCTACTACATATACCTCTTAAAATATTCGTTCAACCATGGAATGCTGCCATAACATTGCATCTTCAAATTGTCTTCTTTTCTTTGCTTCTGGTGCTTCATATTCTTGACTTTCTATCTGCCATATTTATTAATAACAGAATCTTATCTCTTCTTGATTTCATTCATCTTTGTCTTTCATATCATTCTTTTCACTTTCATCATCAGGTACTGCTTCTTTTATTCTAGCTATAACATTAAGACTCGCATCAATTTTTTCTATTGGTTTCTGAATCCATTCTTCAATGAACTTCAAATCTCCATCAAATATATTAACAACCTTGTTTTCAAATTCTGCTCCCATGCTATTTTGAACACTTGCATATTCAAAAACAATGTTACAAATATCTTTAATATGACTCTCTTCAATCAGAGCTTCTTGCTCTACATCTTCCTTCTTTTCAACTACATGGAGGTTGTCTTCCACTGTTATGATGTTAGTGGATATTCTCATAAAAAACACTTGAATCAATTTATTATGTTCTTGATCATCAATTGCTCCTAGATCACATATTGTTTCATGAGTAGTTCCAATTGCTTCATATCTTGCTGCTATAGTGGCAGCCTCAACCTCCAATGTTTCATCAAACATTGCACTTACCATATTGGCACAATCAATCCTTGTCTCCAAAAACAAACCACACATATCATCAATATAATGTCCATCGACACTAACCACTATAATGTCAACTTCACCAAATCCATCAATTGCGGCTGGATTCATGAATTCACATATAACTTTGCAGTCATCATCCACATGTGTCTCGTCATAGTGGGATTCACCATCATTTGTATCATCCATGTTACAATGGATTCCTTGAGCATTTATTTTCTCTTTCTCTGTTTCACACACAGAGGCTTCAATTTCTCTCTCTATAATCTTTGTTACACATTTTCCATCCATATGCATGCTTGCAGAATGGGTTTCAATTTTATGGTCTTGACAACCATCATCCACTTTTGAGTGGGGTTCTCCAAGCTCTGTTTTCCTCTCAAAGTCTTGCTCATCTACTCTCAGATTTGTAGCTAACTTCTATGCTTGTGACATAACCTGTTGTTGCATGTCACTCTCCTTTGTGCCAAACTCTGCTTCCAAGATCTTCCCATGCTTCTAAGGAAGTTGTAGCTTTTGCTACCTTACACAAACAGTTCTCATCCAATGCATATTTTATAAAATTCAATGCTAAAACACCACATACTGCATCATATGGGTTATTAGATTCATACTCAATTAACTCTTTAGCTCTAAGAAAAGTTAACATCTTGATAACCTAATGATCAAAATATTCACCTGTAAACATAGGAGGTGGTAGCAGATCAAAGCTACACCAATCACCCTCGATTTCTTCTTTGTCTTCTGCTAGACTTTTTAGTTCCTCTACTACTGCTTGAACGTGTCTAACCATGGCAACAATCTCTGCCTCTTCTTTTTTATTCATTTTCTTAGTCTTCTTTAGTCGCGCTTTGCGACCCATGACTAATGTTATCCCTTGTTTTATAATTCCTTTATTGATTGCATGAGGCCGTCTTCCATATCACCTCCGAAAAAAATATGATTTTCAATATGTGCCCCCGTAAGGCATAGTCTTCACCAAAAAAATTTGAAAATAAAGACTTTTGAAAAATCCTAAATTCACTTTCCAATTTTTTTTCTTTTTAATCCTGAAATAAAAATCTCACTTTGTTATTCTCTTGACCTACAAGAAGATGCCAGAATACCAAATATATGAAGAAATACAACCTAGAACACATAAAAAAATGAGAAAAACAACATGTATTTTATTATTCATAGATGAAAGCAATGTTCACTTGCCTCTTCGAGGGGGAAACCTCCAGCAGAGTAGAGCTCAATTACAAAATAAGACACGAATCTCCTCAATGGGGAGTATATATCCTTTATCTAGGATTGATACATGCAATACAATGGGTTAGTATCATGGTTCTACCAATACCCTCTATCTAATACCATTGCCTGTTTGCAACTAATTGTGGTCCCTTTCTTAAATGCGGGTCAACCACTTACAATTATTAATACGGGCTTTATTCACTCTTTAAGTAACTATAACTATGACTCGACCCTATTACATAAATAAAGGGGTTAGTGTTGGACCTTAACATGTCCTCCCCCATAAAAAACAACCTTGTCCTCAAGGCTGAGGCTGCGAAAACTGCTGAAAAATAGTGGTTGGTTCCTAAGTCACATATTCTCAAGAGGTGTCTTTCCACTTGACAAGGGCTTCCTTGATCATGCAGCCACACAAATGTCTTTCTCGCGTATCAAGGACTTCTTTATTTTGGAGCTAGAGTGAACCTTTTTCATCCAATTCAGGTAGACTGGTTTGAATTCTGCAATTGTTCCCCACCACTTTCTTGAGGCATGATACATGGAAGACGATATGGATTTTTGAAGTTAGTGGCAAGGCTAGCTTGTAGGCTACTGCTCCAATGCGCTCAAGTATTTGATAAGGTCCGTAGAATTTTGGAGCCAATTTCCGACAAGCCTTGTCTATGAGTAATGTTTGCTTGTGTGGTTGCAGCCTCAGGAATACCTGATCCCCTTCTTGAAATGCGCGCTCTGAATGATGTTGGTCTACCTGTTGCTTCATGCAATTCTGAGCTTGATGGAGATTATCTTTGAGATGGGCTAGCATGGTTGCACGTTTCTGTAGGAGTTGATCCACTAGATTCACCTTAGAGCATCTAAGGATATAAGAAGTAGGTGAAGGTGGCAGTTGACCATACACTGCCTCATATGGAGCCATCTTGGTGGCTGCATGATAGTTAGTATTATACCACCATCTAGCAAGAGGTAACCACTGTACTCTTTTATGTTTCTTTTCTGAAGTGAAGCACCTTATGTACATCTCCAAACAATTGTTGACTACTTTAGATTGACCATCAGTTTGGGGATGATAGGAAGTACTTAGTTGGAGTTGGGTTCCTTGTAGCTTGAAAAGTTCTTGCCAAAAGTTACTAGTGAAGATCAGGTCATGATCTAACATAATGGAAGTGGGCATGCCATGCAGTTTGAAGATCTGCTCCATGAAAGCTTGAGCCACCAAAGTGGGGGTAAATGGGTGGGGTAGGGTGCAAAAATGAGAATAATTAGGAAGTCTTTCCACAACCACCATGATGACTGACTTGTTGCCTGACTTCAGAAGACTAGTAATGAAATCCATAGAAACATCTGTCCAGATTGAGGGATGGATGGGCAATGGTTTTAAGGTGCCTAGGGACTTGATTGTTTCTCCTTTGTTACGTTGACACACATCACATTTAGATACAAAAGTAAGAACATCAGTTTTCATGCCTATCCAAAAGAAAGAACAATGAGTATGAGCATAAGTCTTCTAAAAGCCTACATGGCCTGTAGTGTGGAATGAGTGAAACTTTGCCAAAATGCGCATTTTGAGGGTGGATGTCAGTGATATCACTACTTTATCCTTGTAGTGAAGAATCTCATCCTTCCAAGAGTATCCCACTTTGGAATTAGGATCTACTCTCAAGTTATTAATGAGTTGGTAGAGAGAGGGATGTGAAAACCATTCCTTGTGGGCTTCTTCAATCCAACCTGGTATGGGAAGAGTGATTGATAGCAGGGTGCTTTCATCCTCAGATAGGCATGATAAAGCATACGCTAATACATTTTCATGCCCTTTATTGTAATTTATCTCATAATCATATCCCAGCATTTTGGCCAGCCATTTATTTTGCTGGGGCGAGGATAGATGTTGCTCCAAAAAATATTTGAGGCTTTGGTTGTCTATGCAGATTTGGAAACACCACCCCAATAAGTATGGTCACCAAGTATCTACTGCATGTAAGATGGCCATCATCTCCTTCTCAGAGGTAGACTGTCCCAGAAGTTTCCCACCTAGTTGTTGGCTGGTGAAAGCCAAGGGTCGACCTTCCTACATTAAGACAACACCAGTACCAGTACCTGAAGCATCAAATTCAATCACAAAAGATTTTGGTGAAGTCGGGTAGTGCCAATAAGGGAGTGGAACACATGGCTTCTTTGAGAGCCATAAACGCCTGTTGTGCTTCATCAGTCCAGAGGAATGAATTTTTCTTGAGAAGGTTAGTGAGGGGTCTAGAAATGTGACCATAATTGCGGACAAATTTGTGATAGTACCCTGTGAGACCCAAGAATCCCCTCAAACACTTCAAGGTTTTTGGTTGGGGCCAATATTGCATTGCCTGTGTCTTTTTGGGATCCACCCAGACACCTTCACGACCCACAATGTGGCCCAAATACTCGACTTCTTCCATGCCAAAAGAGCACTTGGAAAATTTGACAAATAATTTATGCTTCTGGAGCAGTTGAAAGAAGAGGTCTATACACTGAAGATGTTTTTCCTAGGTGAGGCTGTAGATGAGAATTTCATCAAAGAAAACAAGGACAAATTTTCTTAGATATGATTTGAGCAAGTGATTCATGAGGCTTTGAAAAGTGGATAGAGCATTACAGAGACCAAATGGCATGACCAAGAATTCATAATGGCCTTCATGAGTTCAAAAAGCAGTCTTGGGAATGTCTACTTCTTTCATGCGTATTTGGTGATAGCCCAAGCGAAGATATATCTTAGTAAAGAATTGAGAACCATGTAGTTCATCCAATAAATCATCAAAAACCAGGATAGGGAATTTGTCTTTGACCGTGAGCTTGTTGAGGGCCCTGAAGTCTGGACACATGCACTATTCCCCATCTTTCTTGAGCACCATGACCGTTGGTGATGAATAAAGACTGATGCTAGGACGAATGACACTGGCTTCCAAGAGTTCCTTGATGATTTTTCCAATTTCATTCTTTTGGGTGAAACGATATCTATATGGGTGAACATTTGGTGGTTGTGCCCCTGGCACCAATGTGTTGTTATGGTCATGTTCCCCAACAGAGGGTGGAAGCACTTTAGGTTTGTTAAAGACATGTTTATGGCGGTTTAGGACCTGTTGCATCTCAGGATGAATATGAAGAGTAGTGGGCTCGATGGTGTGGATGACATTGAATTGGGTAATAACTCCATGATGACCCTTTTTAAACAACTTTTCCATTCGATGCGAGCTGACGATAGAAGGAGCACCTTCTTGGATTCCACGGAGGGTATACATGTGGTCATTCTGCTTAAAACTCATATTTAACTCCTCGAAATCCATTATGATTGCGCCTAGTGTGTGAAGCCATTCAGTACCCAAGACAATGTCACAACCACCCATCTTGATTGCAAACATGTGGGTCTTTAGGTAGTAGTCTCCCATCTGAAGTTTGATATTTTCGTAGCACTCTTCACATTTCATTGTCCCCCTATTAACAATCTAGACCTAGAAATTAGAGGTTCCCTTAACAAAACAATGAATAGCTTCGGTCACTCTCTAATGGATAAAGTTATGAGTGCTTCCACTATTAATCAATACTACTATAGGGTGATGTTTAATAAAACCTCTGATTTTGAGAGTTTGGGGCACAGAAATGCCTGCCAAAGCATGTAGCGATATAATTGGTTCTTCTAGCGTAGCTGGGAACTCATTTTCCTGCTAGGTGTCCTCAACTTCCTCCTCTGGCCCCTCAAAGGGTGGGGCTTCCTCTGATGAGCTGTGATCAGTAACATCAATTTGAAAGAATTTGGGTTCCTTGCATTTATGCCCCAAGGAGTATTTGTCATCAAAATAGTAGCACAATCCTTGTTTTCTTCTTTCAGCCATTTCTGTTGGGGACACCTTTTTAACCTTATGTGTTTAGGTAGCACCCTGAGCGTGGGTGGGGCATCCCTTGGCTATGAAATTTGGGCGAGGCATCTGGGAAGCTAAAGCACGTTCCACTTCGATAGCCTTTATGCAAGCGTTTATCGATGTAGGTGGCTGGTGCATCCGAACATGGGCTTGGATGGCTTCTTTGAGACCACTTATAAAACATTCCAGGTAGAATTCATCTTCCAGACCTTCTGTGGGAATGGCCAATGTACTCAAAGGCTAAAATGTATTATTTTATTATGCCTTTTTGTCAGAGCTTAGTAAGACAACCCAAAAAATTAGATTCATGGTCAAAGTGGTCACAAATGGATTTTGAGAACATCTGCCATGTAATTTTCCCAGGATAGCATTTCTGATGCCACTTCCACCATTTCCATCTCTCTTGGTCTAAGTAAAGGGCTCCCACATGTAGTTTAGTTTCATCATCTAGGATATCATTCAGAATGAAATATTGGTCCATTTGTGCTACCCATACTACCGGATTAGAGCCATCAAATTTATACATGTCCAACTTGGGTAGTCGAGGGTGGGAATGTTGGTGATTTCCATGGAAGTGAGTATGATGGCTAGATTCTCCTTTAATGTCTTCATTAATACCATGTGCCTCCAAATGCAACCCCGAAGTGATCCTTTTGAATGTACCCATGAATTTCTGCATCTGGTTCACTAGGTTCTTGAAAGAAGCCAATTGTTTTCCAAGGCTCTCGATATTCTCATTGGCCATGGCTTGAGCTTTGGTTTCTACCATACACAGATCATGGTCACTTGTCATCACTTTCAAAAAATTTGGGACTGCTTGAAAATTGAAGCTGACAAGTGAATGGTACCATGGCGATCAACTACTCATCCTGATTCTTATGGGCTAAGTTTCTTATAAGTGTCCCAGGAAGGCCTCAATTTTTCGTTTACTCCGAATGGAGTTTTATTCCCCACTTATGAATATTGCAATGGCCAATTTAAAAAAAACTTAATCCTACCCAATGTCCTGCGAGAATCTCCTAGGGTATAGGAGCCACAAGACTCACTGCACAAATGGTTAGATCTGCCTGCGAAACCCCCAACTGTTGAATGTGAGTTGGACTACAGTGGTGACAGAACCTCAACTACTAGATTTGATCTGGTAAAGAAGCTAATGGGAAATCTTTAAAGAGTCGAGGGAACTATGGTCTCAAGGAGTGCCAGGTGCTACAGATCACAATATACATAAGGGTTCAACAATATTACTCAGCCCAATCTTTCAGGGTACTAACTAAGGAGGATCAACTGTACCCTTAGCTATACTACCCGACTACCCTATTATATGCGCGAGTAATCTCCCTTAGTGTTGTTCTTGGTGTACTATAGCAACAAGAGGACCGATGGTTTATCTAAGGTGAGGTTTCAAGTGAGCCTAGGGGGCTTCCAATATACCCAGATCGTACGTGGAAGACAGTTCGTGAGCGTCTCTATCTAACACACTACTACTCGGAGGGGTACCCACAGGGGTTACAAGGGAGTCCAACAAGCATGCCCACCTATCTTATTTCCTACGTGCATGCCTCCCCAAATCCATAGGTTTACGCGCTTAATGACAGATCATGTGGTTTAAAGACGATGAAACACGTCTCTAGCCTAAAAACAATTCTACCAAAAATGGAGATACTAGAAGCCCTGGAAAGTGCTTTGATACCACTTGTTATGCTCTTAACCTGTGAGAAGATGCCGGAATACCAAATATACAAAATAATAGAACCCAAAACCCAAAGCAAAATGAGAAAAGCAATAAGTATTTTATTGTTCAGAGATGAAAGCAATGTTCACTTGCATTTTCGAGCAGGCAACCTCCAGCAGAGCAGAGCTCAATTACAAAATAAGACAAAACACTTCTCAATGGGGAGTCTCTATCCTTTATATAGGATTCATACATGCAATACCATGGGTCATCACCATGGTTCTCTCAATACCCTCTATCTAATACCGCGGCCCATTTGCAACTAACTATGGTTCCTTTCTTAAATGTGGGTCAACCACTTACAATTATTAATATGGGCTTTATTGACTCTTTAACTAACTATAACTATGACTCGACCCTATTACATAAATAAAGGGGTTAGGGTTGGACCCTAAAACACTCTTTTTAAAACCTTTAATATATTTTCAAATCTCTTCCATGAAAAAAAATTGCTTCATAATGCGGCTCCACAAATATACATATATAACTTACGTTTTAACCTCATGTTTTTGACCTGGCCTTTTGAAACGAAAAAACCACTTTGAAAATAAAACCCACTTAAAAAAAATATATGCTCTTTCAAAAGAAAATCGTATTTTCCCACGTGGTCCTCGGCCCTTACAAAAAAACCTTTTCAAATAATTTTTTCTTTTCGAACTTTTGAACTTGTCAATGGGACTTTAAAAAAAAAAACACACGTCCATGCACACTTTAAAACTTTCGCCAAGTGTTGAGTAATGCTCTTCACATTGTATGTGCACTGCTCACAACACCGATGATAGTCTATACATAAAACGGGGATTCACGGTGGTGGCAACAGCATAGGCTGCATCTTATGTAGGAGGACCTTTGCGACTCTCTAGCACGCTCTTTTGTTTGATGATGTTGCGATGGTGGTTGACGGTAGTTGGGGCTGCTCATGGCTCCTGCAACCAACAATAACGAATTTTCTCTTCAGTGGCTCTGCAATCTAGTGTTGCAACACACTAAGATATTATGGCTTTATCCTAGATCTGGTACCAATTTGTTGGAAGGGCAGAGGAGACAAAGCATGAATCCACACAAAACACAAGTTGCTGCTCTTCTATTGATCACACAAAACATGATTCTTACAATGAACCCGATGAAGGGTATTTATCCTCTTCCAACTAGCTACTTGCCTAAAATATCTTGACATGCAACCACATGCAACCACACACAAAAAGTCATCTATCACACTTGACTTGACTCAACACTTAACCACTCAATCACTCAATCACTCAATTAACTGACTCTCTATGTTTAGCCAACTCCACATGCGGGAGTAATTACAATTTCTAACGATCACGCTTAAAAAGTAGTAATAGGGCTCGCTATAATCGACATGGCCGAGCTTGGCAAATATGGGTTTAGGAAATAATGTAAGACAGTCTTTTGCACCATTCTAATGGTTGGTTATTTGTCATTCCATGATGTCAATCTAATGGGTATGTATAAAAATTTTGCAAAGGACAATTCAAGTGTCGCCTTGGGTTTCCTCTAATTTTAAGATGCTACTGTCGAAACTTTTAGATCCCAATCCAAAGAAATGGATCAATATGTCCCGGCTTATGGAAATTCCGTGGTTCAAAATGGCTTTCAACCCCATGAACTTTTATAATGAACAATAAATGCTGCAAAGAAAATCAAGCAAGTTGAAAGATGCATGTGTAAAGAAAAGAGGCACTACCTGAAAGATACATACTATAAGGTATCTATGCTAGAGAAAATCTAGATCTGTGCTTGACTTGATGTTAATGAGAAGATCCATTGTGGGCCTATAGTGGGTCAATGTTTTAGTGTTTATTTTGAATTTTTATTTCTTAAGGTTTGACATATAAAGTTATCATGATTCTATTGTAATTATATGAAAGACTAGTGAATGAACATAAAAAACATCTTTCAAGTTAATGTTTCTCGATATTCTTTGGTGCTGAGAAAACACATTATTGACTTGTTTATGTGACTCTATAATACACTGGTGGGTCTTGTTGTGCTTCGCGCTTCAAGAGCATCAATTATAAGCTATTTTTGTGACTATGTAAGTGTGTATGTGGAAAGGTCAGTGGTATGACGGACTACTAGATAAACTCAATACATAGACAACTTACCTATATAACTAGAATTATGTGTTTCGATGCATACTACTAGGATGGGAGCATGTTGATAGAGATATTGAGTTTCCAGGATATTCTTCGGGGTAGTCAAGAAGAATCAATTGTACACGGTTCCTTAATGATGGTAAGAGGTAATTATGTTTTAAATGGAGGTCAAGTAACAAGTGGAAGAAGTGGTGGTGAAGAAAGAACAGTGTTTGTGAGATTCCAGAGTGGATGTGAGTGTTGATGAATATCGAGAGAGAAAAATCAGTCTTATTATTGTAAAGTGTGTTTTCTATATTTGCTACATATAATCATTAACGAAGAGTGTTGGAAGTAATGCTTCCATGTGTTTTAAGTAGTTGTGAGTTGTCATTGTGAGTGCCTAGGTGTCAATCTAGAAGTGTCAATTTCTTATGAGTGAGTTGTATTAGTTATCTAAATCCACTATTCTCGAATCTAGAAAAATTATGTGTTCTTATATATATGTAACTATTGTGATCAATAAATTATATATAGTGTGTGATTTGTGTTGTGTAATTACTCTCGACTCTCGATCTCAATTTCTAATAGTAACCCAACATTACCGAGCATCCTACAATCCTTACATAGTCGTATGTCTCACTGGTGGACAACTCACGCACTTTGAGGAAGTAAAATATGTCTCACTTGGTGTACAACTCACGCAGTTTGAGGAAGGCAAATGTTTCCCGCAAAAGTTTCAGAATATTGATAACCATGTCATTACATAGTCGTATGTCTGACATGGTGGACAACTCATGCAGTTTGAGGAAGTAAAATATGTCTCGCTTGGTTGCGTGAAGGCAAATGTTTCACGCAAAAGTTTCAGAATATTGATAACCATGTCACGGTGTCTCAATGGGACAATTATATTTCATAAATTAAATGACCAGCAAACTTAAGAAATTCAAAAAATTCACAAATTTTTCTTACTTTCGATTAAATTAAAAATATTATAAAATTATCAAATCTTGAACATTATTTGAGATTCGTCAAATCAATTCTAATATAAACCAAACATATGTACGTAATCAACCATTTCATTCATAGAAATGCAATGTTTACGAAATATTATAAAATTACAAATTCCACTTTTTCAAATTAGAATATTCGTAATGCGCAATCCCATCAAATCCATGAAAGGTGATAACCGCTTGTCTCCGTGAAAGAGTCCATTGCCCAGTCAAATTAAATCAATGACGCCAGTAGCTAATAATTTCATCGTAAAGAGTCAATTGCCCAATCAAATTAAATCAATGACGCGAGTAGCGGATCATTGAAATTATTTTTGTTCATAATTTATGTTTGCCCAATAAAATTAAGTCAATATAAAGTAACTGGACAAAATAGATTTCAAAATTTGATGAGCGTTGAATACAGTTGAGATAATTGCAATTCGCGAAGACTTAAGTCTACATACATCATGATAATCCCGGAGAGATTTTGAATGTTGAACTAATCCCGGAGAGATTTTGAATGTTGAACTAAACCTGAGGCTAGCACAGAAGACTGGCAGTTGTAGTAGCATTACGTGTGGAGATCTGAATCATGAATGTGGTCAATTTGGACATTAAATGACCTACGATTTTTTTCAACTTTCAAAGGGCATCTGTGCCTCGGCAGCATGATTTCGACTTCGCCGGGTGCAAGGAAGCAAAGTAAAAGAAACTACATCGGGTTTGTTAGGAATCTTTCACCTCATGCGACACTTTAGTCAAAATCTACAATCTCTTATCATTCAACATACAGCTAACTCTTTATATTGTGTTGTTGACAGTTTTCAAGTTGATAGGGCTGTGCATAGTTGAAAAGTCAGTAGTCAAGGCTTTGTAACTATCAAAGTTCGAAGGAGTTTTATGGATGTGGCCTAGTGGTTAGGTGGAAAATATGGATGTGGCCTAGTGGTTAGGTGGAAAATTTTAGTCCTAGTAAATTTTGTACTCTAATTATGAGAGGACTACATATACTTGAAAATAGCTTCAGCACAATTTAAACTCATGTATAACTATCAAAGCTCGAAGGAAAACGGATATCTTATATAAACCAGGCTCTCTTTTGCTTTATTTGTTGTTGTCTTTTAATTTCGGCATTACTTTGCTGAGATGGCGGCTTCTTCCCAAGTTTCTCAGAATAAGCGAGGCAGAGAAGAGTATCAGAATGGGGAATTGACTTTGCCCGATGCAAAGAGAAGCAATAGCATAAAGTTGATGCAAGATAGTTATCTCATGGGTTTGCTCGAGATGACCGATAATATGGATGCTATTAACAGTAATCCAGAAGAAATCCATACTACGATTCATCTTGAGGACGAGAGGCTGAACGGGCTTATGAAATCTCTGGAAGATGAAGTCGGATTGAAAGGGCAAGCAGATGATGTTGATGCGAAGGGTAGTATAACTAAACAGCTGACGGACTGGAATCCTGAAGCGACCTCGGCTTCTGATACAGGAGACATGCATTCAGAAGGAAATTTGACGTATTACGACGATGCTCGTCCAGAGCTCAGTTTCTTTGTGGACCATACTGCTGTTGAACTTGGAATCATCATGAACCTTTTGGATGGAGATTCAATGGCCAACATGTATTCAGATGATGCCGTGTATGAGTCTCTTTGGGAGGATGATATTTCGGAGAATGATTCAAAATGATATTTTATCACAACAGGAAGCAAAATTTGAAATTTCTGGAACGGAATTTCATGGGTGAATGCCACGGCCGAGGATGGTCAGTGATGTATATATGTGGAAAATTTCCCTCATTCTGTAGGCAAAGAAACCATAGTCTCACCTGAAAATGTTTTTGTTTCAGAGTTATTTTCCCAAACAATCATAGCTGTGAAGACGAAATCATAACATTTCACACAAAATATTATGTTATAAGACGATTGCCGAAGCGTGGTCTTCATTTTTCTTCAGCCGAGTTTCTAATTTTGCATAGTTGAATCTTGCGTATAGCTTCACTTAAAGTCTCTTCACCGAGAATCTTCATTTTCCTTAAGCTGAAGTTCTACTTTTGCTGCGTTATAGTTTCACAAAACTTTCAGAACTTTTATTTCGTATCTATTTTTGTTAAAGATGTAATACATAAATAATATTTCAGTTATTTGTTAAAGATGTAATACATAAATAATATTTCAGTTATTACTTAATTTTTTTGAGAATTCATTTTTTTTAATGAGAAATAATCTGAATCTCATATTCCCGATCTATATTCAGATCCGCCAAGCTTCTACTAATAGCACAAGTTCGGTTCATCATTATCACAACAAATATATTTACTTATCATTAGTACAACAAATATATTTACTTAATTTCATTGATTAAGATTGTACTTCGTTTCACTTTTAAAGATTGTATAGATTTAGCAGAGGGGAAATTGGATTCAAAACCTTCATAGATAATTTTATATATCAAAAGCTTTCAACTACCGTAAAACGAACTGTTTAATTATTTATTATTTTTACTCTAAGAGGTGAATTTGCACTTCAAAATTCAAAAGCATAATTTTTTTTACTCTTTTGTTTCATATAAATTAGATTTAATTTTTACTAAATCCAATTTTCCATGACACAATATTGGTTTTATCAACTTTTTATAAGGATCACAAGTTTTTCCTCTCTTGTTCACAACTCAAATATGTTGGAAAGGCAGAGGAGACAAAGCATGAATTCACACATAAAACACGAGTTGTTGCTCTTCTATTAATCATAAAAAATATGATGCTTACAATGAACCCATTGAAAGGTATTTATCATTTTCTAACTAGCTACTCGCCTTGACATGCAACCACACATTAAAAGTCGTCTATTACTTAACTCGACTTGACTCAACATTCAAATATTCATTCACTCAATCACTCAGTTAACTGACTCTCTATGTTTAGCCAACTCCTCATGCAAGAGTAATTATCTCATTTTAACACTCTCCCTTAATTACGACTGCTAAACTACTCTCCCTTAATTACGACTTCTAAACTAAAACATGACTCATGACACCTCAAACATGCCTGTTGGTCTACGTCTTAGCTTGGTTTACAACACCCAAGTTTCTTCTATGAAACTCAAACACATCTTGTGCTAATGACTTAGTAAATATATCAACCAATTAATCACTAGATTTACAAGGCTTCAAGTGAACTTATCCATTGCTCACAAGTTCTCTAATAAAGTGATATCTAGTATCAATATGCCTTTTGTTTTGATGAAACACACTATTCTTGGATAGTGCAATCGTTGAGGTGTTGTCACAATATATTGTTGTTGATTCTTGTTGTTTCTGCTTGAGTCCATCAAATACTCTTCTTAACCACACTACTTGACATCCTACTAATGTTGCTGCTACATATTCTGCTTTTGCTGATGAAAGTGTCACAATGGGCTTCTTCTTGGATGCCCATGAAATCACACTTGAACCAAGATGAAACAAAAAACCAAAAGTGCTCTTCCTATCATTCAAACTGCCTCAAAAATCACTGTCTATGTACCCAAACAAATCTTTATTTTCTGTGCTTGCATACATTATGCTACAATCTGTAGTTCCTACTATGTATCTCATAATTCTTTTTCCTGCACTCCAATGTGTGTCTTTTGGAGTCTCCATAAATCTAGAAATCAAATTCACTCCTTGCATGATATCTGGTCTTGTAGCTCTGAGATACATGAGGCTACCAACCAATCTTTTGAATGGAGTTGGATTGACATATGATCCTACATCATGCTTGGTTAACTTTGTAAATGTTGCAACTGGTGTAGGGACGGGTTCGCAATTTTCCATCCTGAATCTTTTCAACAAATCTTTGGCATATTTATTTTGAAGAATAAAAATTCATTTTTTCAGATTGCTCAACTTCTATGCCAAGAAAATATTTCATGAGACCAAGATCTTTCATCTCAAATTATTTCATCATGGTTGCCTTAAATTCATCTATCTCAAAATCACCTGTAAAATCATGTCATCAACATATAAGAAAACAATCAAAATCTGTCCATGCTCATTTACCTTTGTGTATAAGGTAGGCTCAATGTTGCTTCTGCAAAATCCATTCTTAATCATCTAACTATAGATTCTGCTATACCAAGCTCTAGGCGCTTGCTTGAGTCCATAGAGCGCTTTCTTCAACCTGTAAACTTTCTCTTCATTACTTTCAACTTCATATCCTGAAGGCTGTTGCACATAAATTTATTCTTCTAGAATTCCATTCAAGAAGGTTGATTTTACATCCATTTGATATACTTTGCACTTGTTATGAGCTGCTGTGACAAGAAATGCTCTTACAGTATCCAATATGGCTACTGGAGCAAACGATCTGGCTACTGGAGCAAACATTTCTCCAAAATCTATTCCTGGTTGATGTGAGAATCCTTTTGCCACAAGTCTAGTTTTAAATCTGTCAATTTCACCTTTCTCAGTAAACTGTCTTGTACACCCACTTTACACCAATGAGATTTATGCCTTTTTGTAAATCAACCAAATTCCATGTATCATTCTTTTCAATAGCTTCAAATTTCTTCATCCATGGCTTGCATCCAATTATTATCTCTGATTGCTTCTTCAAACGAAGAAGGTTGGAATGGCGACAATGCAAAATTTGAACTAACTTCCAAATCATTATAAATATCTTTCAAACTTCTCCTATTTCTCTTACCATTGCTTGATTCATCACTTAATTGATTGCTGGGAGAATCTCGATCTGTTGATCTCCTTGAAGATCGATGCTACTCTAAAAATCTTGGAGTCCTTGATGGTGTCTCTCTGTTTAGTGTCTTCACCTATGATTCTTGTTGCTCCTTCTCTGTTACATCATCTTCTTCCATCAGTGGCACTTGTGCATCAACTATGTTATCTACAGTTCCATTCCATGACTCTTGTGCCTTGAACGCAAGATCTTTGCTAATTATGGCCTTCTTTGTGACAAGGTTATACAATTTGTAAGCTTTTGATTCCTCACTATAACCAATGAATATCCATTTTCCACTTTTATCATCCAATTTTCCTCTTCACTCCTTAGGCACACATGGATAAGCTACATATCCAAATACTCTGAGATGAGATACTCTATAATACATCCCTGACCATGCTTGTTCTAGTACTCTGTTCATCACACTCTTTGTAGGAGATCCGTTGATCACATAAATAGCACATGCAACTTCTTTTGCCCAATACTCGTTAGACAAGTTTCTGCCTTTCAACATGCTTCTTACCATGTTCATAATTGTCTTGTTCTTTCTCCCTGCTACACAATTCCGTTGCAGTGTGTACCTAGTTGTAAACTGTCTTCTAATTCCATGTTGTTTGCTATAATCATGGAATGCCTTTGAGTAATATTCTCCTCCACGATTTGAACTCAATACCTTGATTTGTCGATCACTTTGGTTCTCTACTAAGGCTTTGAATTCTTTGAACCTTGCAAAAGTTTCAGACTTCTGCTTCAAGAAGTCAACCCAAGTCTTTCCGTTGTAGTCATCAATGAAAGTAAGGAAGTAACAACTTCCACCAATCGATTGTCTCCTCATAGGTCCACACAAGTCTATATGCACTAGCTCCAGAGGTTGCTTTGCTTTGTATGCAACAACCTTTGGAAAACTTTCATGGTGTTGCTTTCCCAAGATGCAACACTCACAAGTATTAGCAGGTTCTTTGATGGGAGGTAATTCTCTGACCATCTATTTCTGCTGCAACAATCTTAAACCAAAAAAATGCAAGTGTCCAAATCAGAAGTGCCATAACCAATAATCATCAAAACATGTAACTGTAAAAGAACTCACTTGACCACTGTAATTCAAAATTAGAGGAAAGAGTCTATTCCTTGTCATCTTCACCTTTTCTATCAGCCGCTTTCTTGGAGGCTTATCATATATAACACAATTTTGACCTTGAAAAGTAAATATGTATCATTTCTGTGTCACTTGACCAACACTTATCAAATTATGTTTGAGACTAGGAACATAATATACCTCTGAGATTGTCTTCGACTCCCCTTGCTTGGTCAAATTATTGACCACTCCTTTTCCATCCACTTCCAAAGTCTTGTCAATCCCCAACTTTACCTCTATTTTCATAGATTGATAAAAATTTGCAACCAAATCCTTGTTGCCTGTCATGTGGTTACCGCAACCACTATCTAACAGCCACACACTAGCTGAAGGTGTATGCATGGTATGGCAAGCTAGGAACATGGAGTTAGTACTCTCTGTAGTGACATTAGCTCTCTGGTTCCCTTGATCAACTATTTTTTTTCTGCAATCACGAGCATAATGACCAAATTTATTGCAATAATAACATCTCACCTTTGATTTGTCAACTCTTTGATTATTGTTGAAGCTTCTGTAGTTTAAGTATGGGGGTTTACGCAGTGCATTATATTAGATATCATTTTGGGATTCAACTGTGTTAAGTAAGTCATTCACGTATGACCATTTCCATGAGAGGTAGTCGTAACTGACTAATTTCTCATGATTTTTGAAATAGTTCACTTAGCACTCATTGCATCGGGTGATGCTCACAGGGGTGAAGAAGTGGGATTGAAACTAGTGAAATGTGGAGAACGAATCACATAGCATCAATCATCACTTCCGGGGCTTGCACCCGGTAACCAGGACTTCCCAGGAGGTCACCCATCCCAGAACTCCTCTGGCTCAAGCGCGCTTAACTGTGGAGTTTCCCACAATCAAGCCCACCTAGCTTGCTACCCCATTTGCAAAACCTTAGCAAGTATTGTGCCTCATGAACCATTCAAGTAGAGATCCCTTGACTCTTTTTGAATTTAAGTATGGGGGTTTAAGCAGTGCATTATATTAGATATCATTTTGGGATTCAACTGCGTTAAGTAAGCCATTCACGTATGACCATTTCCATGAGAGGTAGTCGTAACTGACTAATTTCTCATGATTTTTGAATAGTTCACTTAGCACTCATTGCATCGGGTGATGCTCACAGGGGTGAAGAAGTGGGATTGAAACTAGTGAAATGTGGAGAACGAATCACATAGCATCAATCATCACTTCCGGGGGTTGCACCCGGTAACCAGGACTTCCCAGGAGGTCACCCATCCCAGAACTCCTCTGGCTCAAGCGCGCTTAACTGTGGAGTTTTTCCACAATCAAGCCCACTTAGCTTGCTACCCCATTGGCAAAACCTTAGCAAGTATTGTGCCTCATGAACCATTCAAGTTAGAGATCCCTTGACTCTTTTTGAATTTAAGTATGGGGGATTATGCAGTGCATTATATTAGATATCA
>APFE031065925.1:12935-23412 GCA_000404065.3 Pinus taeda
TTAGAAAATTCCTAAAATGTCATAGTAAATGTAATTGAAAATTTTATCAATTAATTTTTTTTGTTCATAACATATTTTTATTTCAATTTTATTTTAAATAGATTTTTAAATAATTTTGCAATAAAAGTAAATATTTCACTCCTCAAAGTTTTGCTATTTGCTAATGCCCAATGTTATTTAAAGCTAATGCTTATTGGCTTACCATGTTATTCAAGGAAAGATATGCCACCTATAATTACTTTGTTGGTGGTTTATAAGGGGGCAAATTTTCACTCCCAATATACCTTTAGGTCTTGGGCCATTAAATTTCCTTATATCCCAGGAAGACTAGCTCTTACCTAAGCAGAAGCAGTTTGAGGGCATACTCTAGGCCCAAATTACTAAGTTATTATGACATAGTGTTAAGATAAAAATTTTAAATTTTATTTTATTAAAATTTTATAAATATTTTATTTATCAAAAATTAATATTTTTTTTGTATATAATTTTAGTATTTTGTAGAGATGGTTTATTTGTTTGAAACAAGTGTCCTTTGGTAACTTAGTCCCTATCACTCAAGCTAAAAATGATGTTTTGAGAAAAATTACATAAAAAATTAAATGTACATTAATTAATACTAAATTAAGAGTAGTCAATATGCAAATTGAATATAGTTTTGCTTTGGTAGGAAATAATAAATTGAGATGTGAAGTGGATAAATTAATTGTTCCCTCATTAATGGACTTACATAAATGTGGGTGGGTAGTGACCACTAGTAAGTCTACACATTTACAATTTTATTAATACATAAGTGAAGAAGACATATGTAATGGTGGGAAGTAAATCCCATTAAGTAGAGTTATTTATATCATATTCCTATTCATTTTTATGCAAAGACTTACTTAAATTATGATGGAAAGTAATTAATAGTAAATATGTTATTTACTCGAGTATAAATTATTTTCAAAATTTTATTTGTTATGATTTTTTTTGCACAATATAGGAATAAAAAACCACTATAAAATATCTAAAAATAATGAATGAATATTACAACTATATGAATAAATTATGACAAAATATGTGACTTAATTATCACATAACATGGTGTAAAAGCTACAATAATTAAGTAGAAGGCGTTTTCACGTTTTCACGGAGGATTTGGGTGGGCAAATATTGTTCACCGAGCCAATCATAGAGCATCATTTTGTTGTTCAAGCAAATTACATTTTGACACGTGGTGCTTATTGTGTTAATGATAGGATTGTCATCTTTTGCAGAAACAGGTGTTTGAGAAGGCTTACCGAGGGGAGGATATTGGGCATGGGGAAGAGTTGGCGGATTTCGAGGACATTGTCAGAGATGTTGTGGTTCTTGGTTAGTGCAACCATCCTCACACTCCCCTACTCATCTTAGATTAAACTACACCAAATATTAAGAGACAAATCATATATACCTACTTTCCATCTTAAAAAGCATTAGATCGACTTAGGAACCATCTCCATAAGTCCTATGAGAGGGTGATAAGTTTAACGGCTCTCATGACACCTTGATCTCTTGATATAGAAGCTAAGTAGGGGATTGTTCTCCAACAAAGAAGGGTCCAATCACTACAAAGAAAACGACAATTGATAGAACTTTTAACAAACACACTTGTTCTTGTTTTTTTAATGGAGGTGAATAGACAAGGAACATTTTTTAACAGAGAATTTTTTTTAGCACTGTTGACGGTGTTGGACCCACCAGCATGTAAGGACATCTCCTCGGTAAGAAGTCCCAATTAGGCCTCAAACTGTTTGGTGTAGGATCCTCCTATCGAAGCTTGGCTCACCAAAATCCTTTACAATGAGTTATGAGGTTCTATTTATAGAAAAGGGTGGGGTGACCCTTGACATTCCCCTTTGTGACAGTCCATCTACCCTCATGACTCTTCATCTACTCTATGACCGGTACATCCAACTTTCGACACTTGAACTTCCACTTGACAAGACGTTACATTACAATGCATATGTGCTCATGTGAGACAAAATGGCTTGAGCAAGCTATGTAAGACATCATTGACACTTGGTCCATTGTGGTGAAACCAACTCTTTGACATGCTTGTGATGGTGAAGGTGTTGAGCCGATGCCAAGCTTGGTCATCCGTGATGGTGTGCATGCACTCCATGGTGACATCTTGCTGAAGTGAACTCTTGCCTTCATTGCATATAGGTGCATTGGTATGGCTTCCCCATCTAACTCGTCTGCTAGAATGCACATGGTCTTCTTGGGTGCGGATGAATCAACAACACAATGATGCTTCGTGTCTTTTTTGATCTTCTAGTGTGTGTTGGTGGTCATGCGCATCAACTATCAATTGCCTGTTCAGCTCCAGTCGGACTTGCCTCTTGTCTTTGCCTCGGTGAGTGTGCTGAATGGGTGTGATCGCATTCGTGCACGCAATGACATGCATGCTGCTAAATTCCCTTGCATGCAATCAACAACACTACTCACCATTTCTGCTCCATGCCAGCTGTTGGGATGGATCTTTAACTTGTACGAGCAAAGTTTCATCCGTGAGTGCATGTTGCGCTCGCTGCTGTACCTATCCTTGTTGCAACTCATTCTCTTGTCTATCCAACTCTTGTTCTTCCTTGAGTTACTTCTTGAGCACATGCAACTCCTTCTCTGTTCCATGCTCTTCCTTCACGTGATCTTCGTGTCGTGATGTCACCTCATAGCCTGAGTCTCCAAAGTTTCTTTCACCACAAGTGGATCTTCTTGAGCTTGCAACTTTGTTCCACCTCTGTGTTGTCAACAACCTTCCTCTTGCGTTTGTTGCATTCGGTATGCTTCCTTCAGATGTTGTTGATTGTGTTGCTCACTATGATGTTGTTATCATCATACCTTGATGTCCTTGTCTATGAATAACTTGATGTCTTCGTGGGTAGGCAAGTTCATAAACACTTGATCCACTGCATCCCCAAGCGTGCTCTGAATGGTGTCTTTGACTCTGATCTCTTGGAAACCATTCTACCTATGCTGTTGAGAGGTAGATGAACACTTGCGATACTTGGAGACATGGCAACATCATGGCAAGAAATCTATCAGTTGAAAACTAAAATGAACTTGAGAACTCACTTGCAACATACCTGTGTGCTTGATCATGAAGGTTGTGTAAATTCTGTTGGGACGTCAGGAGACTGACTACCAAGACTGTGAAAGGCACAGTCCGGGTTTCCAGGAGGCTGACTGACTGCTGGAACTGCGCAATGCACAGCCTAGCCTAGCCTACCAGGGACTAAAACTACGCAATGCACATTTTCAGTCAGCAGTGATATGCAACCAGCGAACTACATTACACATTTTCTAGGGCCAACAGGAGATTGCCTCCAAGAATTGCTCAATACAAGCCTGGAGGTCAATGCCTGGCTAGACTTGGGCACTTTCTAGAGGGAAGCCAGAGCCTTCGCTTCCGGAAATGCACAGTGCTCGCTGGGCAAGGCACGATTCGGGCTAAGGCAGTCCAGTCCGCACGACGGGTGATTGAAACATGAGAAGTATGAATACATGATGAGATGAGTGCAAACAAGAGTGAATGATCATACATGCAAACAACAAGTGTAGGTTTCAGGAAATGGGAAAGCATTCATGTGTGTGAAGCGAGTTGCCACAACTGCGGTCGTCCATGCAAAAACAGTTTCATGCATGCGACAGTAGTGAGATGTTAACGAAAACTGAAACGGTGTTGGCAAAAGATAGTATGTATCAAAATGATAGCAAGCACTCACTGAAATCAAGCAGAAAACATTCATACAAAGCAAAACATAAAAATCCCCAGAAATGCAACACAAGACATGGAAAGCAAGCTTACCCCAAAACAGTTGAGTTGAATGTGTTGATGGCTCCTAGATGTGATGTGGGATGTCAGAGCTACAAGGTTGACGTTAGGAATGAGCTCTGTGTGTCTGGTTCATGAGTTTTGATAAAATTGAAGATGTGATGCGCATTCCACAAATCTAGGAAGAGCGACACTTGGTGGGAGGTTTCTGAGATGATCCTTGCATGCAACCTCCAGCTGCTAAAAGTAGATCCCTAAATCAAGAGATGCATTTGCATGCTGCCTTGGGAGAAACAACCCATGCATGCAAATCAGTTTTTCTCTGTCCTGGAGGGAATCGGTCAACTCCATTGCACATGAAAGAGGCTGCTCAACTGCTGGGAGAAAATGCACATTTTTGGAAGGGAGCTGGGTTGGCTTCCCAAAGGATTTGCACGATTTCTGGGCAGAGCAGCTGACTTCTGCCCAGGATTGTGCATATCCTGGGCTAAGCAGCCTTGCTGGGAGGAATTGCGCAATTTTCTGGAGCCCAGCAGGCTGCCAAACAGAATTGTGCAATTTATAAAGAGAACGATGGATTCCCTCCAGAATTGCACAATTTCTTGAGGGAGTTGCTCAACCTGTAGCTGGACCAAGGTTGGAGGAACAACCTGTGAGGTGAATGCAACAAGCTCTGATGGACAGGCTGTCATTCTGCAAGAAATTCATTGAAGCTTGTGTACTTGACGAAGCAAGACATTCTGCTGTGAAAGGTTGGTAGGGAGGCTCCAAACGAAGCTAAGTAAAAATTTTGGAGGGTGGTTGTAGCCGCTACAACCAGCACATAAACCTTTAAAGTCTTGATAATTACATTTTCATAACGCCACCCTCTCTCTTGATAGATATAAATCCTCCCATGCTCATTTTTTTTTTTTAAATACATACATTGAAAAAGATGCAACATGGTAAGGAAAACATATAATTATCCTTGTGCTTGTTATTAAGTACAACACACATGTACATCATGTTACCAGACATGCTAGTTTTAAGGTTAATATGAAACCTAATTTTTTCTAAAATGTCAATTTAAAAGGAAGAGACATTCATGTGTATGATACCATGCAAACTATGTTAGGATGACATTTGATAAAAAAAAGTTAGTGCATTAAATAAAATAACCACATTGATTCAAGTGATACAATGTGTAGTGTAATAAATTTTAAAAGGATTGTTGTGCAATGCACACCAAACATACCATTGTTATAGTGTTATCTAAATAGACAATTGCATTGATGTATCTTTATACAAGGAACATTGCATCAAGGTCCCATTAAATTATTTTATTTAAAAAATGGCTTTTGAAGTGTACTAAACATACATATACGTTGGTGCATAACACAAACATATGTGACATGGTAGATTACAATATTTTATAGAGGAAAACATGTTAGAAATGTGCCCCATACCTATCAATGCACCAATGCATTGGAATATGAGGCACATTGGAGTAGGGTAAAAAAAAACACTAACCAAATTATTATTTCAAATTTCCTTTAGTACTTCACACATGTGCAAGCTTTAATGTTCTCTAAGAATGTAATAATGAAGGAGGAAATCATAACATAATCCTATAACACAATGTTAACATATCCACAATGTCCATTTATTATATGTTTAGTTTTTTAATTTTTAAAACAATCAGATGCTAAGCATTCAATCAAATTAATATTAGTATATATCCCATGATCCAAAGCAATGCTAAAATATATAAGGTAAAATGTATTCTTTATTTTCAGATCCACTAATATATATTAGATTATGTAAATCATAACATAAACTATATTAATTATTCTACTTTTGAGTTTTTATTCATAACATTCAATATTTTTGTTGTGTTAGTCATCTTACAGGTCCCATAAGATTTCCTTAGTCATATCTCATATATACAAATGTTATGGCATTTCAGGGTCAAGGACATTTGATTTCAGGTTTGAAATATTTTATTATGAGTGTTCCATGCAATTTCAAACCAAGATTCAAGATTTAATAAGTGATTTGTGTGTTATGTTAATTTTGTTTTTTGTTATGATATACATGTGAATTTTTTTAACATAATTATGTTATTGAAAGGTAGTTTTTTAATCAAAAATTTATTGCTGAAGGGTTAATTTATTATGAACACATCGCCTTTGAAGGGAAAAAATTTAAACATAACTTTTCTTGATGGTAAACATAAGGACCCAAAACGTTAAAATAAAATTATATGACAGGTAAAGAGAAATCTAAATTCTAACCTTGTTGATCACCTGCGTTGTAGCTGCCAATGCTAGGCACACCTGAGATCCATCATCCTGAATGGGAAACAAAATCCCCTTGTCACTCACAGTCACATCTGCATTTTTTCCGAAGAGGAAATTTATAGTTTGAAGGTTGACTTGGCTAGATCCAGATAGGTCGTAGTAGGTGTCCAAGAGAGAATCTAGGTCCAGGTCTGCGCTCGGAAGATGCTAGGTCTTGCTCTGGAATGAAGTATTCAGGGCATCGTATACGTCTAGGGAAAGCTAAGTTATGATAGTTCCAAAGGTGACAAATGTGCCTCATCGTCCAAGAGCAGCACGCAAACTTGAGAGCCTCTCACCTCCGACGCTTATTCCATTCAATCCTATGAAATAGAAGCTGGGATAATCAAAATTTGAGGCGAGAGGGGTGCAAGTGGTAGTGGTAGGAATCGAACTCTGGCCGACATTGAGCGAGTTGTTGCTGTGGAGGATAGGAAATCTGGAAGACATTATGAGAATTAGCCTCCATATTTTCTTTTTGTCTGGAAACAAAAGGAAAAGGTAGTCTAACCCAATCCTAAAAGCCCGACCGAGCCTTTAAAGCCCCCTGAATTGAAATGCTCGCATTCAAAGGTGAAGCCTTGGAAAGAATCACAACCCAGGGCGAAGGTATTCTGGCTAAAATCTCCCTGGGTTCTTGATCCATCCCTATAGTTGACTTCATAAACGTAGCCCCAACACCACAGGGGTTCCGATTTCCTTTTGAAGTGGTCTATTCAGTATAGGCAGCTGACTAAAAGGGTAAGTGTTTATAAGAAGATGATTGTTGAGGATCGAATATGGGATCTACCTGCGAATAACAATTTGAACAAGGCTTGCATTGTATCCATGTCACATTGCTTCCCATGTAAATTACCAGCAACAAGTTCTTAGCTTGTGTCCTAAATGTTGTTGTTATAATATAGTTTATTATACCTACTTTTCTTCCAGGTTGAAGAGGAACATTTCTCACTAGAGAATAAGTGTCATGGTTTCTAGACCTTATTGTATTCAAACAATAATTGTCTCGTTCTAAAGTCTGAGAGACCAAGTCTATCCATGGGCTCGAGTTGATGGGTCTGAGAGGTGAAAAGACCCCATTAATATGATCTAGTATTATCTTCACTCCTTGATTTATGTTTCCTGACTTGCACACATAAATTCTGATTAATTTTTTTGGTAGAGCATGTGAATATTGCAAATATAAAGTGTTCTAAGCTTTGGTTTGACCAAGCATGAAAAAATTCAAGTAGCCATGTGATCCAGTTCTTATTAATATAAACCAAACATAAAAATCTTAACATGCAAGTAACTGGGTGGTCATATTTTTATTGCCATAACATTCAACACATAATAAATATACGGAAATGATACCAAGTGACTCGCAGCTTAGCCAAAATGTTAGTATCACTAAACATAAAGATAAGTGGTAGCATCTAAAAACATCCTTGTTAGGATCTCAATTTTCAAAGCCATGAATTCTCATCCCGCCCATCAAAACCAAGAGTTCTCATAAACCTGAAGCCTGAAAACTGATCCAGTGAAATTTACTAGAATCACCCTAACACAAAAAGAACCTTGAAAACGTATTTCCTTTCCATAACCTGGAAACAAAGTTGAACACATGGTGAATTCCCGAGAATTTCTTCATTTGAAGCTTGAGGATGAGATAGTGTGGTAATTTTAGTAGTTTGTGGTTGTTGAACTGCCCATGAGCCGAACAACGACCACTATTAAACATAACATTAAAGAATGTGTTATTTGGATATCTATTGAGATGGAATGAGTAGATATGTAAGGAATTTGGGATGAGATGATGTGCAAGTATTAAGTTACTAAGACAACTCAGCCAAAGGAGTTCGTCCCCACCAAAAAAAATCTACAAGCATTTGGAAAATCCCTACATATGAATTGGGATAGTATGGCGATTTTCATGATATTGAGTTGCTTAACTGCCTATGAGCCCACATAAGCATATCAATGGCTTCTCTTTAAACAAAACATGAGAGAGGTTATGTTATTTGGCTATCCATCCATATGAACTCAGTAAATATAAATTCCCGTACTTCTATATTGTCAACATTCATTCAATCAACTTCCCTACAGATGATGTTGGGAATTTGGTAAATCCTTGTGTGTCTTTCCATTAGAAGTGTTCAACTGTGATAGGGTGGTAATTCTCATGGGATTTTTGAGCTACACATGCACCCTCATTGAAGCAGAACAACATGAAATGAATTTGGTCATAGAAATCAAAGTAGATATGAAAGTACGCTGGTCATGGATGAGGTCAAATTCAAGTTCCAGGTGATTTATGCATCTTGGTCAAAGAATTATGTAAGTACTCTGAAAAATTAAAACAAAAAAAAATGACCTCACGTATGAATGAAGCTAGGCATTTGGTAAACCCTTGTGGCTCTTTCCATTTGAAGTTTTCAACTGAGATAGTAATTCTTATGGTCTAGGGTTATTGCACTACACATTTACAGGCATTGAAGCATTAAAATGGTAACCACCCTTATAGAAAAGATCATAAAATTTGTTGTTCATTTACCCATTGAGATAGAATGAAGGGCTATGAAAGGAGGAAAGATAACAATGCTATTAATTACGTCGTAAGGAGTTTTCTCTACAGGGTTCAAGTGGGAAAAACTTGTTCACACGACCAATCTGAGAGCTTCATTTTCGTCATACAAGCCAATTACATCCTGACATGTGGAACACATTTCAGGAAATTTTTGTAGAGTTTTGGGCAAGAACTAGTCTCAAGATGAGTTTTCACTGAGGACTCATTTCACAAATGGCTTTAGCACAACTCATGAGTCTTGATGTTAGGTCTCTAAAATACTAATGATGCCCCCATTACTATTGTAGTTGTATCCCTTATTAATATTGTTGTGCCCCTATTGTCCCCATATTGTTATTATTGTGCCCCATAGAATCCCTCTATTGTTATTTTTGTGCCTTTATATTATATTGTTAGTGCGGCTGGTTTATTTGTGACTCCTTAAGACTCCTATATATAGAAGGAGTTTTGTCCATTTGATCATCCAGAATTGTTCATTATGTTATTGAAGGAGTGCCCCTTGAAGAGGTTGAATTCTAAGGCGTTGATCTATCTTTTCTATCTTTTTGTGAGCTGGTTTCATAACATTTGGTATAAGAGCTTTGGATTCTATGGTTTTGCTACTCCAAATAAGTCATCATGGAATTTTTGCTATAACTCGTTTTCTACGATATTTTAGAAGTGAACAAAAAAACCCATTTGAGATGAAATCGCGTTCAACCTCAGGTCTAAATTTGAGAGCTTTTCGCGCTATATTTGTGGAGATATGATCTGAGGAAGTTGGTCTTTTCGAAAACTCCTGAATTACATTCCAAATAGGTGACCTTGGGAAAATCGTAATAACTTTTGTTTTGAGCATCAGATTGCAATTTCGTCAGAAGTTACAGAAAGAGTATAGACTATAGTTTCCTTTGTATATTTTTTTAGACCCAAAGGTCAAAACAGTGACACGTGACACCTCATACAAGTTCGCTCTTCTGAAAAGGTATATAATCAGGTCATCTTGGGAGATTGTGCATAACTCTTTCTTGGAGAATCTAAATTCAATAAGACTGGTTGAATTAGAAAGAGGACATAGAAGGCTACTGCAGATCGCAATCTCAGAACTAAAAGATCTAAAATTATAGAGATACATCATATTCAATATCGAGTGCATACAAAGTGAAAAAAGGTGTGTATATTAAACATCATATTCAATATCGAGTGCATACAAAGTGAAAAGAGGTGTGTATCTTTTTAATATTTGCATAAGCTTGGTTTGAAAAATTAGTTTGAAGGAATTCAAAGGGAATAGTGAAGAATTATTATCGGTAATTGATGCCCCGAAGAAAGAAAATGGAAACACCTAGTAGACAACCTGAAAGCTCTAGCATGACTCATGAAGAAGAGGAATAAATGCTACATGATATATCAAAATTACATGACCAAGTGCAACAAATGTCACTCTAACAAAAGCTAACAGAAGCTAAGATAAATGGCGTGGAAGCTAAGATGAATGGCATGGAAGCTAAGATGAATGGTGTGGAAACTAAGATCAATGGCATGGAAGCTAAGATGAATGGCATGGATGATAAGATGGAAGAATTGAAGATAAATTTGAATAAGGTGCTACAAGAAAAGGTCACTAATGGTGAAAAGGTAGTAAAGGAAACTCATGATGAGAACAAAAGAAATGTTAATCATGATTTCATAGAGTCTAATGTTGGATCAAAGACCCACCATATTCCAAAAGTCGATATGAGGAAGTTTGATGGCAAGGATCCCGCAACATGGATACTACAGATGGAGCAATTTTTCGATCTCAATAATGTGCAAAAC
>APFE031065933.1:0-18386 GCA_000404065.3 Pinus taeda
ACTCAATTGGCATGGTTCTACTTGGCAAAATTGATGGTTTAATTCAACTGAAAATCATTTTAAGAACATACCCCTCATTATCTGCTAAGGTAGGTATATGGCTGGCCCAGAACAAAGGAATTTTCCAAGATCAGGTTTCTGCCCTTGCAGTGCAATGCACCTCCATTTTTTAATTGCTTCCTCAAACCACCCCCTCTCTAATCCAAAGGAACATCCGCAAAGAATAAATCACAGTGTATGTTCCTTGCCTATTTTGGTGGCACCTCTCACGCACAGGATAGATGTAGGGCTCGCATTTTCATTCATGTTAATGATCACAGATCTCTCAAAACCTCTGTGGGCATTGGTATAAATTCTTAAACTCCTTTTGTGTTGGTTCAGATTTTTGGTGACTCTGAATGCAATAAATTCAATAAACAATGTGCAAATAAATTGGATAAACAATGTGCAGCGTTGTCAAATCTTATTTCAGTTCCTATTTTTGTGCTTTTTGGTATTAAGTGATGTTTTTCCACTGTTTTCGGTACGCTATGCTCTCACTTTTTACATATTACAGCCACTGTTTTTAGTGGCACATGCCAATATTCAGTTTTTACGTATTGTGGATTCAGTCTTGATCATGAATTCTTACCGCATACCCACTACCGATACTGAAGAGAAATGACATTTTTGGTGACTTGCTGGGCAAGTGGCAAGGCTCCTGGACAGTTGGCAGAAGGACGAATCCCCCTCCGTGGCCGGCTCCATTGTTTTGTTCCAATTTTAATAAAAAAATGCTGTTGTTATGTATGTCTGCTGAGTTTATTACAGCAGCACCGAAAGATTTCCTGTTTGGTATGGTCTTATGATAGAAGTAGTTTGCCATGGAATTGGTATTCGAGGTTTCTCCATGATGTAGCTAGCTTTTGCATATATGGTTGTCTCTGGTTTTGACTTTTTTAACGAATTACAACGAATTACTGAAATTTCAGAACTCAAGCAAGATATATGGTTCCCTCGGGTTTTGACTTTTAAACGATTCAAGTGTATTTTTATCTGAGGACTGCAATTTAAATGACTGTAAGAATACCATGGAGATGGATGCAGTATATCTGCTTTTGGAGTCTAATATAGAATTCATATTTGCCTTCTTCTAAGATGAAAAAATTGAGGATATGGGGCCAATAGTGTTAAAGTGACTTCATTTGAAGCGGAGGCTCTTTGGACAATGAAACTTCATTTGAAGCGGAGGCTCTTTGGACAATGAAAGCATTTTGGCTGCCATCAGCAACTCCCGAGGCTCAAGAAAAAGTTGAGGCACCTTCACTTGATACAATCTGCCCAGAGGGTAAAGAGAAACTGAAGTTGAAGTCTCTTTTTGCAGTTATTTTTACCAAGGATCCACATGATAAAAAAATCTGAGGTTTTGGGGGCCAGTTCTATTTGCCCTAGTTGCAAAGATACACTAACAAACAGGCATACACTAATGGCAATCAGCACTTGTGGCCATATTTATTGCAAAAAGTGTGTAGAGAAATTTGTTAAATTATATGGGGTTTGTTTTGTCTGCAATAGAAACTGCAAAGAAAAGCATTTCATCACCCTGGAAAAAGGAGGTACTAGATTTTCTGGTCACGGGGACCAGTTGGAGGCAACCGATTTTAAACATGTTGGAAGTGGTTCTGGCATGGGATGGGACTTATGAGGCCAACAGTTAAAACATAAACATCAAACTCATGTTGAAATACTATGTACAAATATGATTAAGCAGTCCTGGAATTTTAGTTTGTTGGATTTCATAAATTTGACCAAATAAAGCTTGATTTGCTTTTGTGTTCTAATTTTGAGGCTCTTATGCATCTGGAGTTTTAGGATGACGGTGCATCCCTTTTCAGGCATGTGATCGAAAAATCATGCAGGCATTTACTTTTTGCTCCATATCATCCTAAGCTTTCTTTAAGAGGGTTTGAAGGATTTAATTCTGTTTTGTTCTGATATATATATTAGTCAGCCTTGTTCAGTTAGCATGGTTCTAGGAATATGATAAGCATGGTATTAGTATATATGTGGCATTTGTATGAGAATATGGTTGCCTCTGTGTCTAAATCTGTTGGATAGTATGTATGTTGTAATAATATCCTGGGTGCAGTTCATGGAATCAGATATTCTTGATTAGGGAACGAAATACGCTAAAACATCAGTTTTCAAGAGATCAGTCCTAGTGTTGTATGTATAATTTAATTGCGATACAAAATATTCGATTTCTGATGCCATTGATCTTTGATTGGGCTTAATATGTAGTTTGCTCTTTTTCAGTATCTTAACTTTTCTGCTTGGGGATCCATGGGTGGCGAGTGATGAATTTGATAAAATAATTTCTGTGCAAAATTTTGTAATGCTCACTTATTGAACTCGGGCCCAATATCATTGATAAAAATGATTTTCCCAATACCAAGGAATTGCAAAGAACAAGTGTTAGAATTAGGGATAGGGCATACAAACTCTGATGGGTTCATGTCCCATGTGGTCATTATGATTTCAAAGTTTGGTTATTATCTTCAAATGAATAAAAGAGAAGAGTTGGTGGGGATCAGATGTGGTGGCACAAACCACTTTGAAAATTAGATTGTCCCACTAAATCCAGAGTTTTCTTCTAGTGCATAATAAAGAACAAAGTGCCTATTTCGGACAACTTGCAAAAAGGGAACAAGCACAGGTCGAGATGGTGCAATTTATGCAAAAATTTTGAAAAACAATCAGCACACTTATTCTTAAAAACTCTGGAGACTTTCCCGAATATTTTGGGTATCAAACTCAATTGGCATGGTTCTACTTGGCAAAATTGATGGTTTAATTCAACTGAAAATCATTTTAAGAACATACCCCTCATTATCTGCTAAGGTAGGTATATGGCTGGCCCAGAACAAAGGAATTTTCCAAGATCAGGTTTTTGCCCTTGCAGTGCAATGCACCTCCATTTTTTAATTGCTTCCTCAAACCACCCCCTCTCTAATCCAAAGGAACATCCGCAAAGAATAAATCACAGTGTATGTTCCTTGCCTATTTTGGTGGCACCTCTCATGCATAGGATAGATGTAGGGCTCGCATTTTCATTCATGTTAATGATCACAGATCTCTCAAAACCTCTGTGGGCATTGGTATAAATTCTTAAACTCCTTTTGTGTTGGTTCAGATTTTTGGTGACTCTGAATGCAATAAATTCAATAAACAATGTGCAAATAAATTGGATAAACAATGTGCAGCGTTGTCAAATCTTATTTCAGTTCCTATTTTTGTGCTTTTTGGTATTAAGTGATGTTTTTCCACTTTTCTCGGTACGCTATGCTCTCACTTTTTACATATTACAGCCACTGTTTTTAGTGGCACATGCCAATATTCAGTTTTTACGTATTGTGGATTCAGTCTTGATCATGAATTCTTACCGCATCTTACCTATGTAACACTTTATCCTCTTAAAAAAAATTCATTTTTTCCCTTGGAAAAAAGTTTTGGTTGCTTCGAATTCTTGATATAAGAGTACTTTACCTAACCTAGTCATTACAAAGTCGAGAAAATACTAGTTTTTAGCTGTTTCAAAAACTTAGTTATAAACATTACCATCATCAAAGGAGGAATTTATCGCCCAAAAAAACTCCTCAATCTTGTTGATAATATAACGTGTACTGCATAGACAGCTCGATTAAAATTATCTCTATCCGACTACAAATTAGAAAAAGGAGGGTACACTTGGACTATCAAATTAACACAAAGGAGAGAAAAAAAATTATTGACTCGGTAATATGAGTTACTAATGTAAACACACAACATCAATCAAGAGAAACACATACATTATTTACTATGTTTTTCTCTATTTGGGTATCTACTACCTATTTTATTTTTCCATACATTATTTACTATGTTTTTGTCTCTGTGGGTATCCACTACCTATTTTATTTTTCTAGGGGGTATCTGGTTCATGGTCCAGAGATCATAGATTAGATCTGATAGTCCCCAGAGACCAGATCAGTGACCACTACCTCCACAAGATATTTGTACCAGCCAAATCCACCCAAAGGGACCACTTCCTGCCAAGTCAACAACATAGCCTAACCTCAAGAGTGTCAAAAGAATGGAATATGTGACCTCTCAATAGCAGAGTTAACAATAATGTCTCAATAGTAGAGTTAACAACAGTGACTAATCAACAGGGGCTAAACCAACTTAACTAACCCTCTAAACGATCTACTGCCTACTAAACTAGTTGGAACATCAAAAATTATTCTTTGTAGTACCTCTTGGAACATAAAAAATTATTCTTCATAGTACCTCTTCAAGACCAGATAAATATCTGTTCATACAACAAAACGTGGTAATTGACTTAACATTTATCCAAATTTGGCCAAGGAAGCTTAGGTCCTGAACCAATAAATGCTTAAAATCAAAACCCCACAACATGGCTTCTGTACACAATGTATCGAGCAGTTATACTAACCTAACCAAATATATCGTGTCACAATACGAAAATAGGGATTAAAAAACATAAATGCGACTCACCAAACCACCCAATCTATGATGTCATAATAAGGGTGAAAAATAAGCCTGTGTTCATTTCAAGGATATAGGAAGAAAATGAATTAATACTATGGATATATACTACTTTGTTCTTATTTTTATTAGTCAACATCCATTTGTATTTATCATTTTATTTACTAGCATTTGCACCAAATGTTACAAAGGAAACGCCGTAAGGCATAAATTGAAGAACACAAATACAACAAAAGAATACTTTGATAAAGAATACCAATATATTGAACACTCAAATCAATGCCCCATTAACTGGAACCACTTAGTAGACATATCTATCAACATTAGGATTATACACAATGATCAAGAAATTTCCCATATACAAACAACACCTTCCACAACAACCTTTTGTCACATCCAAATTTTAAAAAATGCCTTGGAACGTGATTGGAATCTCCCATATTGCCTTTTTCATTATGCAGATAAATCTTCCATATTGCTTATCAAGGACTTCAAATTGAGAAAATCATTTTTCCCAATTTTGTAATGCTCACTTATTGAACTCGGGCCCAATCTCATTGTTATTGGACAGTTTGAAGTCCTTGATAAGCAACTGAGATTTTTTGTTCCATTTTGCTGACTAGGCAGTAAAAGTGGTTACAACAATGCTTTCAAAAGGTTATACCCTAGGAAAAGATACTTTAGGCAAAGCCAAAGAGTTAGACGAGAAGTATCAAGTGATGGACATTGCTGCAGCAAAGGTGGCAGATTTTGGCAAATTCTTCGGAAAGATGTCAAAAGCAGGTTTGATTACAGCTGGGCATGCAGCTTGCAATGCAGGAACAACACCTGTCAACAACAGGAGCACTAATGGTTGTTGGGGTTCTTGACAGCGCAACCAAAGTTGTTGCTAATTTTGGTAATAGGAATAATGCAGCAAAGAAGTAGACTTGAAGTATTATGGCACTATCAAGTTAGAACTGTAATGTAGTGGTGTTGGCCTTCAGGTTTATCTGTCTTATAATTAAGTATGCATGTAATGTTGCTTACCTTGCCATAGTCGTTCTTGTATCAAATCAATTTTATGGTCTCTTTATATGTGTTTAAATGTCTGATCTTTCTGCAGCCCTTCACATTGAGATACACTATATATCTGTGGGCTTCAACCCCCAAATGCATGCTAGACAACTGTTGACACAACTAACATCAAGAAATTGGAGACGCTTCAGACTACTCAAGCGGTTGGGCAGCTTTTTGATGTTTGTTTTGGATAAATTTAGGAACTTCAAATGTTTTAAGTTCCCAATAGACGTGGGCAATGACTGGATGGAAGTATGACTTAGATCTAACACAGTCATCTAAAACAAATAAACAATGTCTTCGTTCTAGATTTTTATTCATTCCTTCAAAATATTTGTTAATTCTGCCCTGAATTCCCTTTACACCCCCTTCTTTTTCCTCAGACACTTTTATCTGTCTGAACGTCGACAGCAGCAACACTTCAATGACAAATTTGGATGATACTGTAAGCCACACAAATTGGTCGAAACTGTCTCGGACATTTTGGTTGTTGAATACCTCTTGCACCAGAAGGGTTTTGCCCTGTCCTCCCATACCCACAATAGCAATCACTCTAAATCCATTTTCTAATATCCACCGACTGACCTTTTCAGTGTCTTCCTTTAATCCCACCGCTTGAAATTGAGATAGAAGAGCACATGATTTTCTTCTTTTATCTTCTTCTGAAGATTCAATATATGCATTGAGTGCTACCTTACCAATGGAGAAAAGTAAAATTTAGATATTACATCAAAATTTAGAAAGTCATACTTCTTAGACTGAAAAATGATTTTCTCAATTAACCTATGATAAATTTGGGTGATACTGTAAGCCACACAAATTGGTCGAAACTGTTTCAGAACTTTTGGTTGTTGAATACCTCTTGCACCAAAAGGGTTTTGCCCTGTCCTCCCATACCCACAATAGCAATCACTCTGAATCCATTTTCCAATATCCACCGACTCACCTTTTCAGTATCTTCCTTTAATCCTACCACTTGAAATTGAGATAGAAGAGCACATGATTTTCTTCTTTTATCTTCTTCTGAAGATTCAATATATGCATTGAGTGCTTGAACACCAACAGTAGCATTGAGGGAGGTCAGATATTTGAGCTATTTAGCACTCGTGTGTATCTTTGTGATTCTTTCCTTTAGTTTCCTAATGTTCCTGCCCATTCGATCGCAGAAAATTATGTTGATGAAAATAAGCTTGCCCTGCTCGCATTCCTCCACTATGTCAACAACATTAGTGAGAAACTCCTCAAGTCTGTTAAGCCAATTGATCACTAAACTAGAATTGGAAGTTCTGGTGCCTGTCGCATTCGTCAATAGGCATTTAATGGAATTAACCTCATCACAAATGAATTCAAAATCTTCTTGCCTAACCGCCTCACCAGCGCAAATTTGATCCTCCATAATAGTTTTGGCTTTGCTTCTCGTTTCAGCTTCTAGTGTTGGAAATACCATTTTATCCTTTAACGTTTATTATTTTTTTTTATTATTATTGCTTGAATTTCTTCTTAATAAGTGGTTGTGTTTCTTTTGGTTTTAGTGAAAATATGGGCTCCAATGTTGGCTCTCTTATTGTGGAGTATAATTCATCTTTGAGAATTTTTCAATTATTAAATTAGGTTAGTCAATTGCTAAAAATATTAGATTTATTTCAAAAAGTTTTTGTTACTTTATAGGTTAGACACTGGCTTGAAATACTAAACTTATTTCAAAATGTTTTTGTTACTTTATAGATAAGGCGTAGATTGCTTGGCTCTATGAAAATACATGTTAATATGTTACTTGTGCTTATTGATTGAAAAATACATGGTGACAGAAAAATGCATATTATGCTAATTAAGGAATGCTTTTCACTTGTTGAACTTATAGTATTGAATTTAACACACTAACACTTTACAACAATGAACTAACAATATTCATGATGAAAATAGCAATATGGAAGATTTATTTGCATAATGAAAAAGACAATATGGGAGATTCCAATCACGTTCCAAGGCATTTTTTAAAATGTGGATGTGACAAAAGGTTGTTGTGGAAGGTGTTGTTTGTATATGGGAAATTTCTTGATCATTGTGTATAATCATAATGTTGATAGATATGTCTACTAAGTGGTTCCAGTGAATGGGGCATTGATTTGAGCGTTCAATATATTTGTATTCTTTATCAGAGTATTCTTTTGTTGTATTTGTGTTCTTCAATTTATGCCTTACGGCGTTTCCTTTGCAACATTCTGATGCCAAATGCTAGTTAAGTATATTTTTATATAAAATTTTTAAAAAAGTTGTTTCACGTTTATGTCAATGTTATATAAGTCAAGTTATATAGTGATATATGGAAGAATACACAGCATAGATTTTATTTAATATTAATGTAATTGCTGAGCGTAGAAGACGAGAGTGTAAAAAAGTGTGTATTTATTAAAATGCATTTTGAAATATTATAAATATTAAATAATATGTATGGTGACATTATCAGCGGAAGTATTAAACTGGTTTTTGTTATTAATAGATTTTTAATTGTAATAATATAAATTGAATTAAAAATATTTTATTCTATACAATATTAAAATATTTTTTTAGGTTTATATGATAACAATTTCTTTTTATTATTAAAAAGACATTGACTTTTGATTTAAAAAATTTTTATAACATATTTGTTATTATTATAACTCACATCACTTTTTTTTATTTAGAAAGTATTTTATTCTGAAAAAAACATATTTACACCTAACCTTTATACTAATTTATAAAATTAACCTATCATCTCAACTACACAAAATTTTCTCACTCAGCTTTTTAAAGTTTCATTAAATATATAAAAGGCTGCAACAAAAACAAGTATATGCAGTTGAACTTAAACGACGACTGTTTTTTTTTCCTCATCATTTATCAATTTGGAAACAATTTTTTTTGTTTTGTTTCTCATCTATGAATCTGGAAGTGAGAATTATTGACCCTGCCAAATTTGCCCTCTTCATAGTGCTATTGCATATGACTACATGGATCGGTATGAGGGTATGCGCATTAAAGAAACATTGGGACAAACTAAAGGAAATGCTTGATATAATAGAAATAGCTGGCAATGCAATTGGAAATTCCAATTTAGGTTTAACGTGAAATTATAGTGGGTGAGTGAACATGGGGTACATGAATGATAAATATGATTACAAAATTATTAGGATTATAAGACATCGATATAAGGATGTTAGCGTTTGATATATCATGAGAGCACAATGAGCTTTAGGAGGAGGATCCATGCTGCTCTCAAGCTACAGTGTTAAGTATTAAGGCAGGGACATTTTCATCTTTAGTAAATTCTGGGATTAATTTGTCAAAGTAAGAAATATCTCAGATTTTAATGTCAACATATTTGCAATTTGGAATCTAAGAAAGAGAGATCAATCTGATTTTTTCTTTTGTTTTTTTTTTAAGGAAAAAACATTATATGGGCATTGTATCTTCATGCAATTTGCAAAAATTGGTTTAATAGTTAAAGATAGTCATATATATCAAAATTATGAAACATCAATTCTCTTTCAAATCAGTCATTCATAATATCTATTTTTCTAATATAGATAAAAAGTCTCTAATTCATATACTTTCATTAAAAGTATATTTATGCTGTCTCTAAAATACGGAAAATATAAAAGAAAAAACAGACAACGGTATGTTGTTGTGATCAAAAGTGTCACTCAAGGCTGAGCAGTCCCTTGTCCATGCAGTGTTGTCCATTTTGAATCTGAATTTTATTATTCTTTAAGGTTCTTTAATGTCGTCTGTGAATCTGAATTTTATTATTCTTTAAGGTTCTTTAATGTCGTCCGTTAACAATTTGTCTGCTTCCTGTTAGCTTTTCTATAAATAAATGTGATTTATATGTGAGTGATAGTGTATGCTCTGAGTGATCAAATATATGCTTGATCTTCTTTATCCAACCAACCAATAGTATTAAATGTTCTATAATTCCATCTATGAGAGATTTGGAATCAAGAGCATATTAATCTTAACATCAAAATATTTGCAATTATGAACCTGCTACCCAGACATAGACTCATCTGCTTTTCACATCTCCCGTCAGACATTCAATCAAACAAAGGAACCTGCATCTTGAGGCTCCTGCATATAGAGCTTTGGGGTTGATATTCATGCGGAGCTTCTGGGGTTGGGAAGGAAAGGTGGGTAGCTTCATCTACGTTATACATTCATCCAATCAAACACATGAGCTTTTGCGTGAGGATCAAGGGGCTGAGGAAGTATGCCCACACATTCTGACATCCTTAGTATGGGTAGGTAGGTAGCCTCGTTAGCGTACACGCTAAAGATAACTCGCGGCAGAATTTTCTGAAAAATCCACAACCTCGAGAATCTCAAGTCAATAGTTCCACCTGACGGAAATAGAACACTTTTGCCAGATCTTTGCGCCAAAGTGGGACCTTTCTTCCACACGAAGCAATATACAGGCCACAAAGATTAGGTTCGTTGAATTGAGGCATTTGCTAGCAAAACTGCGAAACTGTTAATGATTCAGAAACCAACCCTTCACTACATGCATGCCCATCCAGGGTTGTTGAAGCAACCTTGATGGGGATGTAAAATGTACAAACAAGGGAAGGTGCAAAGGGTTAATAAGATAGTTCTTATAAGGAGAGCTTCAGCGTAAATCACATAAGAAAGATTTCTGCCAACGCGTTTCGAACCAACCAATGTTCTGATGATGAACCACATTGGTTGGTTCGAAACGCGTTGGCAGAAATCTTTCTTATGTGATTTACGCTGAAGCTCTCCTTATAACTATGACAAATCACAGAAGTCTCAATTCTACAAGATAGTTCTTTTTATCCCAAATTGCCTTTCGATTCCACTCCTTGTCGTAAGGAAATGTCCTAGAAAGCACCTGTTGCTTGTCCCTCACTTTTATCTCCAAGTGACAACAAACTAAGAATCAGAATACTCAATAGAGACGAGTCTAAGATTCAATGGCAGAAGGAAATTTAAAATCAGATTTGGATGAGGATGAGGTGCTCCAGTATGATGGATCAATGGGCAAGTATCGATCATCATTCATTGTTGAGCATCATTCTGACCTCTCAGGCAAGGCCGTACTTGTTGAAATCAACTGATAATTTGATTGTAAATAAAGGATGAAAGATAAATATTTTCAATCTGAGGTCTCCCAGAATGGAATTGAGAAGGTTGGACTCTCCAAGGTTGTACATGTTATCACAAACTCCAAGCGTACTTGTCATCCTACTAGACTAGTAATTCAGACTCTAGAGTATACACACACATATTGTGAACCCTGATCGTGTAATTTGTGTGACTCTTATTGGGAGAGGAGGGTAAGGGGGGTCTAAATGTTTGGAGTGACTGTTGGCATTTGACATTTTCAAATACTAACGACAGCAGCCCTAGAAATGTAGGGGCCCACTTGGGAACCAGAAATTGGGTACTATAACGACCAAATTAAGATCAAAATTCTGTTCATTCGGCTTACGTTTTTGTTCATTGAAGGTATCCAACCAACAATAATGAATAAGCCCTCAGTTACATAGGCAGCTTAGCTTGCCATGGCTCGGTCCTCTATTTTACAATGTAGTTAACCATGAAGTATATCTAAGGAACACATTAGAGTTGATAATAGATATCTTACACAATTTTTAGCAAAGTGCTATATGCTGAACCTAAATTTGAAAGATATTTTTATTACGGTACAAAAGAGATCATAACCATAAACAATTAACTTGATCAAATGCATCGAAGGTCACAATTCTGTAAAGTGCAAATGTAGGGACTGAATGGGAATCTAACAGATCCCAGTTTGCCCTTTTATTTATAAAATAAACAAATACCAGAAACTGAAAGGGTGCCATAAAAACAAAACACATACAGCTGTGTGAAGCTGATATGATCCAAATTAAACGTGAGAAGCTGCTGATATCAAACCTGTTTAAGTTCCTGTCTTGGGAGCTGGGACAGGGAAAAAAGGTTGACTGCATCATTTCCGGTGATGCGTCCATCTCCATCTGCATTCATTCCATACGAGGAACTTAATCTAAAGAATCAAATTACAAATAGAAAAATCAAACTAGCAGAAGCTTAAGTTCCCAAATCCCAAATCCATCAATCAAACACTGAAAGAGTACTTGCATCGGCTTGCTCGAACCACTCTCTGTAAAGCTTTTCGTCGTGCTCAATAAGATACATAATGATTTCGTCCTCATATAAAATAATCTCTGGCTATATTTTCCAACAAATATTAAGTTAATGATCCTTAGTATGGGTAGGTAGGTTTCATACATCTGCATTTTGTTAGTCTCCCATCCAAACACACATGATCATGAGGACACATTAGAGGTGTATGTACGCCAACACACCTTGGATTATTCAGGACTGCACTGATTTTCTGGCGGCCTAAACAGTTGGCTCTCTGTATCTTCATAGGCGCTCCATAAACCAAACACTCGAAGGAATCGATTTAACGGAGCTCTTTCCAATTCTACCCATTCCAATCCTTCTCACAAATATAAAACAACAAAGTACCTTCTCATAAGTTCCCCTGCTAGCTGAAATGATCACAAACACAAAATTCTGGGACATGTTGAGAACTGTTTAAAACAGTTTATTCGATGTCCGCAAAATAGTCATTTCAGATATGAGATATGAGATAGAAGACTAATTGCATAGACAAATGAAAACTTTGGCACACGTTTCTATATAAATGACTGTGAGGGCTTTAGTTTATCATGAAAATGGTATGCTCTGCCTCACATAACATCCATGACTCAATCAAAACAAACGTGTGAGGCCCTTATTTTATCATGAAAATGAAAATGGTATGCTCTGCCTCACATAACATCCATGACTCAATCAAAACAAACGTGTGAGGCCCTTAGTTTATCATGAAAATGGTATGCTCTGCCTCACATAACATCCATGACTCAATCAAAACAAACGATTGCATGTGACGCGTTTAGTCTAACAACAGCAAGTCATGCTATTCATGTGGTAGCAAAACAGAATCTCATGTGAAAATAATTAGATAGAATCTTTGATCAGCGAACAAATGCAGTGGAACACCTTTCCGGATGGAGGTTACATGGTGAATATCTAAATTCATCGCTATACATATACTACCAGTTGCCTATACCATAGATCCAGGATGTATTTATTGTAACAAACTTTCTCCTATATAGTTTGCGAAAGATTCTGACATATTTAGTAACATAGTGTTTTAACTCATGATTTATCAAGAGCATAAGGGAATCTAAAAAATAATATGTATTAATATTGCAACGCTTGACAATTAGAAGCATCATGATTATGGGATTTATGGTACAGAGAGTTGTGATGACATTGAGAGCATGCACCCTGCTATAAACTTAGAGGTGGGCTGTACCATCATATTGTTGAAAGAAGGGTAACACTCTAAAGTTGAGTGTTTTTAAATTTTACATTAAAGTATCGAAGAAATTTAGAGTATTAATTTTAAATAAAACTAAATCACAAGTTTTACATCATAGTATCGAAGCAGCATTGATTTAGAGTATAAATTTGAAATAAAACTAAATCATAAATTTGAAAATTATGAAACCACTAGAATTGAAATAAGTATTTACTCAAAATCTTAATCTCGAATTGGTTTCGGATATTCTAAAAAATGTTAGACACTTTGGCCTAGACCTTGTAGCTGTAAGAATTTGCACATCAAATTCGGTACGCAGCTCACAAGATGAAACATCAAATTCGGTACCTAACCCAAAAGATAAAGCATTATCCCGAGGCATCGCATAATGTGTCCCAGCTGGTGATGAGTCCAAACATAGATATGTTTTTTTTTCCAACTGAAAAATCAAATTTTTTATATTGATGTGTACGCTGTACATATTTTTGGTTTTTTGAAGAAAAACCATGAGCTGAAACGATAGGCAGATAACAGAGCCTCCATCAACATACCTTCCAGAAGTAAATTCATATGTTCTGTGTGAAACCTGATGAAAGATCCTATGCGCAGATAGGACAGAGACTAGTGGAAAAAAAACAGATAATACAGAAAGTGCCGGAATATAACAAAAGTCTATGATTTAATAGTTATTTACTTCAAAAGACCAATGCACGAAACGTAGTGCAGCAAAGCAGTAGGATAGAGAAGCTATATCCCCAGAACTTCCATAAGGGACGTGACGCTGTGATAGATGGATGAAACAGGCCTCCTTTTGCTGGAGAAAATGGAGTCATTTCGCCATGTCCAAATGTTCCAGCAAGCAATGAGAAACAGAGAGCGCCTGGAAACTGATTGAGAGCTCCACCATGAAAAGCCTTCCTGTGGCAGAGAGAGAGCACGCGTCGCAGGAGAGGAGCCAGCCATCAGTAGCGAAAAGAGACGAGGTCAAGTGCAAGTGTAGAGGATAGACTAGGCACAAGGAGGGCCTTGTACCTGGGCAGCCTGGAATGTTCAGGAAAAGAACTGTAGACGAGCAGAAAACCAGGATTTATAGGAAAAGGTCTGGAGGCAGAACGTGGCAGCTGAAAATATTGCATGTAGTCTATGGAGGCTATAAAAGGGCACGTCTATGACCTCAGAAGCAGGCATGTATAGGTGGAGGAGTTCTGGTAGTTCCTCATGGCGTGTCGTGGTTGGCAGAAGTTGCAGATGGCACTCACCTGGTAGGTTCGATGGCGGCCCCGCGATCCCAAACATAGATATGTTACCATGTGGTTATTGAATTCAATGTAAATATTTTCAAATTTGATGCGAAAGTGACACCATGTTTGAGTCATAGTTTCTAACTGATGTCCAATCAGAATTAAGGGCGGGTGCTTGTAAGAAAATTTATACATATTCATGCATTGTTAAATACATGCGTTTTAAAAAAATAAGAGATGTCCGGTCAGAATTAAGGGCTGGTGCTTGCAAGAAAATTTATACATATTCATGCATTGTTAAATATATGCGTTTTAAAAAATAAGAATATCGTTGTTACGTAGGAATGTGTTAGCATTGGGCATTTTTTCTAAGTAATTTATTATTGGTCTTGGGATGTAATTGATGCGGTTGATGCAAGAAATTAAGGTTATGGGACAAGTGAATATGAGATTTAGAGTAAAGGGGATCAAAATTTAGGGGTAAATAGATTGAAGGAACTTAGGATAGGAATAGGGTCTTAATGAAGAGGGAATAGGTCGAAGGAATTTAGGGCCTAATGAAGAGGGAATAGTGAAAGAATAAGGAGGAGATAGTAAAGAAATAAGGCCCTAGGATTAATGAAGGAATATGACCCTAGGGAAGAGGGTTTAGGGGTAGCACAACCCTTAAGTGCTCTTCATGCTACTTTTCATTCTTGGAATACATGAGAATATCATCCAAAAATAACTGGACAGGATTGAATTATAAAGGTGGTTTTTGGGATGTCACATTCCTTAATCCTTAATGGTCATATCTAGTTACCAAATATTATTTAAAATAAACCCTTGCTCCTATCATTTGATCAAATAGATCACTCTTCTAGCTATAATATACATATTGTTTAATGTCGTAATAAAATAATTAAATGTGCCAAAAACAATTATACAAAGAATTTTGAATACTAGAGAGATGTATAAATTTTATAAATTTTTAAATATTTTATTAAAAAAATGATTTGAATATCCATATTAACTAATTTGTTTCAATATCAATTTCTCTATGAGACAAATATACATAAAGAGAAAAATAGAATCCATAAATAAAATATTTACACATCCATTTTAAATAAAATATTTTAATGTGTTTAAAACATTTTAATTTATTAAAACATTTCTAAATAATTTTTCTTTTTTTAATAGCAATAGTTTAAGAGACTCCTTTTTTTCCCTGGAAATTATGGAATTGCAAGCAATATTTTGATAAAATCTGGCAAAGATTTTGTAAATCCAGGTTAAGGTTTTTGTAAATCAAGGTTATAGTTATCAAAATCCAAGATTTCATGTGTCCCATAGGTTTTTCATGGTGCTGAATTTATTTCCACCATCAAAAACATGATTCTAACACTCCAATGCAAAATTTCTTGAAACCTTTTGGCTTGGATTTTGACCATTTTTGACCGTCCAGACAATTTCTCGACTCGATAGAGTGCTTCTTTATGACGGTCTAAAAATAAAAAACATACGTCTTTGTCAACAAAGTAGAGGCGCTAACTTTGTAAGCATTTTGAGTTTTTATTTATAAAGTATAATGACACATTTATGTATTTTAATTTATGATTTGTTTTCATGAATGCCACATTTCAATGAAGCACGTATGTAATATCAAAAACAAAAACAAGAAGTTGAAGTTTGACGTACATGAACTTGGGAAGAGATAAGATTATTTGGATTAATCAAGTTTGTAACTAGTTGTATTTAGCCTCGTTTAAAGAACCTACAAATTAGTTCGGAAAATTATGGAAATTTTGGCAAGATTATGCTAAAATACGGCATAATTTTTTGAAAATCTAAGTTGTAGTTGTCAAATTTAAGGATTTTGGGTGCCCTACATGTCCTTGATGGTGATGAACAAGTATTTGATGAATCAAAGGCTGTTTTCTATTAAAATAATACAAAGTACAGCCAAAATCCCAACCCAATCATAGACTACTACAATGTAAAACTGTCATATACAATAATCCGAGCAAGAAACAAGAATGAGAGCAAAATGAAGTCCTTAATGCAAGTAATATGTTAGCACCTTGCTTTCTGCAAATAAATAGATGTTAGCACTAGCAATAAATTATCCCAACCTTCAAACAATACTAAAAATAATAAAACAGACACATGATACGTAAAATATTTTCAGTAATTTCAAAGGAGTCATCTAGTTTGTTGCCCCTTAGTGATATAAATTTGTTGTCACCATCAGGATTAGCTTCAAACTTTGCAAGAAACTTGAAAAAAATCAGTGGAATGATAACAAGAAAAAATTTATAGCATAACACTTCCTCAACAATTCTCTCCTTTTTACCTTAATAGATTTCTCTTCTTTTTAAGAAGGTTCCAAGTAGTTTTGGTAGTTTTTCTTTAAGTTTAAAGATTAAATTAATTAGGTTTCTAATCAAGGATGATTATATAACAAGAGGAGAAACTTCTAAAGGTTGTTCCGAAGGTTCATTTAAAGCTAGACCCTAATAGGTGGGACCCACTCCAATCCATTCAATGAGTTTTCATTTTTCCTTTTAATGTATATAAATAGCCATTATGTATCATTCTACTTGTTGAGTTTCTAAACTTTAAAATAGATTGCTAATCACAACATGTATCATAATAAGGATTAACCATGATAGCTAATAAACAACCACCACATATAACTTATCATCATAGTTATTATCACATACACCCCCCAAAAAAAATTGTACCTCCCATGCTCCTTGTCACTTCATATTCATATTCAAGTGGTACCAAAAATATAGAGCACGATATGCACATAATTATAGCCATCCTCTTCGAAATTCTATGTTGCTAAAAAATTATAGATGTAGTATCTAGAAATCATTCTAAAAAAGTAACTTCGCCTAATAAACATATGAAAAAAACTAAAAGAAAACAAGTTTGTAGCGAAGTTTCAATGATATGCAACCTAAAATAACTCTGATTATTTCTTCTTCCCATGAGAAGGAGTTGATTCTTCTTGTTGCTCCTCTTGCTATAATGTGATGTTATTGAGTGAGATGATGTAGGAGAGGAACTAGAGGCAGAAACTTGTGCATATTCTTTTTGTTCATTGGTAGCAAGAAAAAGGATGACTTGGTATTATGATGGTTGGTCAGCAAACCAAACCACTATTACAGGGTTCTTAGAGTTTTGGTGTGAAGAAGGAGTGCAACAAGTAGCAGGGGTAGATGGTTGAGGTGTTGCAGGAAGCATATGACTTATATGTGAGACAACATATTGTTAAATATGATACATGAGGGTAGTGATGAGGGTTATGTGGTGAGATAGCATGCCAAACATATATAGAATGCACAAGTTGTACATAAATCATTATTCCCCAACCATCATTGTTTGGGTTAACAAGAGGAGTAGAAACATGTGGTAGAACAAGTGTTCCCACAAAAGGTTTTTGGACCAGAGGAAAGATGTTGCTGTTATTATTAGGTTAACAAATATTAACAAATCAACTCCTTGAATCTCGTTATCACAATTAGATAATGAGACATTCTAGCTCAGGTGTGAAAGAGTATTGGGTTATTTTATGTGTTTTATGATTTTTTTTAATTTTATATAAGTATGAAAAAAAGAAACATTTTAAATGATAGGAAAAACAGTTATATATACTTTAAGTATAGAAATTATGAAAATATCACAAATATAACATCTTTTTTATAAGTTTAAATATACGTGTTCCATCATTGGGTAAGTATGTGTACTATGTATCATTTATAGACGACTGCTCAAGGAATACATGGATATATTTCCTTAAGAAGAAATATAAAGTCTTTGACAGGTTTAAAGAATTTAAGGCTCTGGTGGAAAGCCAAACAGAGAAGAAGATAAAGGTGCTAAGGACAGATAACAGTGGAGAGTTTTGCAGTAAGGAATTTGAAGAATTTTGTAAGAAGTGTGGTAGAGAACAACAGAAGACTACTCCATATACACCTCAGCAAAATGGAGTTGTAGAAAGAATGAAAAAGACATTGATGGAAAGGGCAAGAAGCATGCTCAGTGGTGCTGGGTTAGGACACGAATTATGGGCAGAGGCAGTGGATACTGCATGTTACCTGGTCAACAGGTCACCTTCATCAGCGTTGGAGGATAAGACTCCACAAGAGGTATGGACTGGTAAGAAATCCTCTCTTTCACAT
>APFE031065947.1:0-25063 GCA_000404065.3 Pinus taeda
GGAGTTTCTATCCTTTATATATGACTCCTACGTGCAATACCACGGGCCAATACCGTGTATTATTAATACCATCTATCTAATACTACGGCCCATTGCAACTAACTGTGGTTCCGTTATTAATTGCGGATTAACCACTTACAATTATTAATATGGGCTTTATTGACTCTTGACTATGACGTGGTCCCATTACATAGATAAGGGGGTTAGGGTGGGACCCTAACAGATGATATGTCTCGTGTTCCATATGCAAGTCTAGTTGTTAGCCTAATGTATGCAATGGTTTGTACTAGACCAGACATTGCACATGCAGTGGGAGTATTGAGCAGGCATATGTTAAAACCAGGAAAGGAGCATTCGAAAAAATTGAAGTGGATTTTTAGGTATTTGCGTGGCACTAGTGATTATGGTTTGTGCTATCAGGATTGGACAAAGACTTGGACATTCGTGGCTTTGTTGATGTAGACTGGGGTGGAGATCTGGATCAAAGAAGATCTAGAAGTGGGTATGTGTTTAACCTATTTGGAGGTATAGTCAGTTGAATGAGTAAGAGGCAATATTTAGTGGCACTTTCAACTACAAAGATAGAATACATGGCAACCACTCATGCAAGCAAGGAAGCAGTTTGGCTATAGAGATTGTGTTCAAGTATGGGGTTAGTACAATGAACTATACGGATAGACTATGACAACCAAAGTGCAATTTTCTTGACAAAGAACCCTTATTATCATCCAAAGACAAAGAACATTGATGTTCAATATCACTTTGTGAGGGATATGGTTGAGGACCAAAAGGTGTTGCTGGTAAAGGTGGACACTTTGAAGAATACTGTAGATGCATTGACAAAGTGTATGAGCACTAAGAAGTTCTCTTGGTGTAGAGAAACAATGGGTGTTGCAGGGTTGGATCAATGACTAAGCTCTCTTGTGGCCCCTTATGGAAAGAAATCGATAAGTGAGAGAATGTTGGGTGTGTGTTATATTATTTCCATGACTACCCCATGTGCAGGGGGGTCACAGGGGGGAGGCAAGCCCCCTATACATTGCGCCAGGAGTGGCAAAGGGATCATAGGGGGGTGGTTTCCCCCCTTGTCAGGGGGTATGGAGGGGGGTGGTAGGCCCCCTACACGGGGTCTAGAGTAGCGCCCCGCGAATGTTTTTTTTGGACCCTATATTAGGTGGGTGGGCCTACCTATGGTTTTGTGCATGGATTTTGCACATGGTTTTGGGCATGATGGTTGTCTGTCCATGGTATTTTGTAGATCCGGTCAAGGGAACTACAATTATGTTCTAATCCAAGGTTAATGGATTGAAGTTTAAGGATGCTTCGACATGTATATATATATGTATTGTAACATTGAAAGGAACATAATGAAAAATCAATTTGGTAGTCCTGGCTTTGGGTTCTAGAGGAAAATCTATGTTTATATCTATTTTATGTTTTATGCTCTCACTATTGTTTATTTTCTGTTTTTAGAATCTATATGTAGGTAATTTCTATACAGGGTTAAAACCTACACTCTTCCAAAGAAGTGCAAGAGTATTTTTCCTTAGCGAGTAAGGAAAAGAAGGACAAGGAAAATAAATCCTAAGGCGAGGCGGGTGGTAAGAAGATGGACTTGTTGAAAGTCAAGTGTTTTCACCGTCATGAGCATTGGCATTATGCCGCGAATTGGCCACATAAGAAATAAAGCAAGAAGGAACCTGCAGTAGTTGCAGCAGCTGAAGCTCTAGCTTCACAATTCGAACTTATTTCACTCTCATTGCATGCATGGCCAACATTATTATGGGAGGTGTGTGGTATCTTGATAGCGATGCCTCATTCCATATGACAGGGAACAAAGATCTCTTTAGCGATTTTGAGGAGAAAGACCTCAAGCAAATCATAGAGTTTGGAGATGATAAGAGGTATAGATTTATCAGGATCAGTACAATTACCTTTCAGAGGAAGTCTGGATCCCCTCTCAGAATCACAGATGTGATGTATGTTCCAGGACTAAATAAGAATCTTGTTTCAGTCGCGGTATTGTAAGACTGTGGCTATGATGTGATTTTTAGTAAGGGGAAGGTTTTCCTTAGACACATCGCCACAGAACAGGTGAAACAGATCAGTGCATAGGTCAAGAACCTGTATTCTCTTGAGATACAAGATGCATGAAAACCCTTGAGGAGCAAGGAAAATGTTAGAGACTTGGTGGTTGAGAGGGAGAGTGAATTACCTCTCAGCATGCAGCCCCAGCAAAAGCCTTAGAAGTAGTCTCAGACAATTGTGGAGCAGCCACAACTGGAGAAGCAAAGAGGAGACCAAGTGGAGGCATCCACTCATGCAGAGACCTATAATAGGGGGGAATTTTGAGCCAGGTGGGTAGAGGGAGTACATACAACCATATCTCCAGGTGTGAGGTGGGGCAATGTGAAGTGATAGTCCCAAGAGGGTTGAAATTGGGCAGGGTCCATTGAGAGGTTTTATCTCGTGGATTGTACCTTACTACGAGAGCCCAAAGTACATAGTAGTGGGAGGAATCAATTGTGATTGATTCATTCAGAGATCAGAGTGACAAAGGTTAAAGCAGTCAGATACTGAAGAGCGCATAGAAGGGTTGACAACAATGCAGAAAGGCAGAGTCAACAGAAGCACAAAGTTTTTAGTTGACAAAGGCAATAGAAGTGTTGGCTTAGGGGGTCCTAACCCAGGTTCAGAGTTAGTTGTTCCAACCAACAAAACCCTACACTATTGGCCCTTTCGGCAACAACCCGCATAACACAGGGTGCAGTCTCACCTGAAGCAATATGGGGGGATGCAAGAACTAGGTTTCCACATCCATAGATGATTGTGATGTCTTTTTGTACTCTACTTTCTGTACTCTAGATCTGCCTTCACACAGATCTATCCTTCATTAGAGCCTGAGCCCTCAATATAGCTCTAATCACCTCCAATCCTTCGTGAAACAAGTCTATTGTATTATTAAGGTCTAAAGGATAACGATTAGCTAAGTTCACGTGCACTAACAGGTCTTATAGATTGCTTGGGATCTAGATCTACTATCGTGCAGACCTATGTCTCTGATCCGAATCTAAGTCAAAGTAACTCTAAACCTTTGTGAATCTCTTGCAATCATATTATTAATTGCAAATAAGTTCAATTAACTCAATTTGCATAGATACAAGACATTAATTTACATGAAATAGTAATCAATGCAAGAAACAAATAATAGATAATCAAATAACAGATAAATGCAAGTATTCCACTTCAAATCGATCTTTATTACTTAGAATTCTTCAATACAAACTCAAACTACCATGCGCACACAACTGCAGGGGTCCGCGCACTCAGCTGCAAACTCTACCCAGGCCTCCTGCACACTCAGCTGCAAGGAGCCTTCCCTTCTCTACCTAAGTGCAGGAAGCAGAGGCTTCCTAGCTTAGCTCCTGCTCAAGACAATAAGCTCTTCAATGTACCCAATTTCCTAAAAAACTTACTTCTAAGACTCGCTAAGAATCAATTATTTATAGTTTTCATAATACAATACCATGGCCCCCGGCTCATGGGTGAGTCTTCAAAACTGACCAGAAACAAGGGGCTAAATCCCCTTTCACTCTGTCTATCTGTGTGCTCCACATCCACATTTTGCGGAGACTTTACATCTTTTACAAAATTATTTACAAAAAATTACTATTTTAACTCAGTTCTACCCGTGGGGACCCCATCCCAACAAGAAGTCAAAGACAATGGTGTCAGATGCATCATATTGATTCAGGTTGAATGTTTTTTTTAGTTTTAGGAGTTGTTGCTGAAACAACACTAGAGAGAAGTGTTACATGCAGAACATTCCTAAGGTTCAAGATCATGATAGAGTTGAATTCCTTTCTTGTTGAGAGGGAGTGTTGAAAATAGCAACAAGAAATGTTAAAAATAACATCTAGAAATTCCAATTTAATTTGTCCTTGAATTAAATTGTGAATTAAAGTGTAATTATTTTCTCATAGCAACTTGTAATAGTTAACTAAGTTAAGTTGATTTAGTTAACTTAGGAATTTTGAGTTGGAAGTCTATTTGGAGTCATGTAAGCGTGATCCCTAAGTTTTATTGGAGTTATAATTAGATAACTCAGTTTGACTGAGTTATATTTAGTTAAACTAGTTATAAATGTTGGAGGAACTAGTAGAGGTCTAGTAGTGAGTTGGTGCACTGGTGCATCCTCAGTGCTACTCCAAATAACTGAAAATTCCCTCATGAGAAACTCATGCATGTTAGTTTAGAGAAAGACCTAGTTAAGACTAGAATGTAGGGGCAATGTACTATCAATTCTATGATGATCTGAGTTGTATAGGTCATGCATGCAATCAGAGAAGGACCTAGTTTTGGATCGAGCAGTTATGGAGGAAGGATTTTTCCCAATTAAATATGGGTTGATCCTCATAGGAATTGCGCGAGGAAATAGGGGCTTGGAGAGCAGCAAAATAGGCTAAGGTTTGGCTTGAGCTAGCTTGTGAGAAGAGAGTTGATTATACTTGTGCAGGGATTGTTCTACTAAGAACAAGCTTTGTATTTTCACTCAAATTTCTAATTAATGCAATATAGATAGTAGGGGTTTTGAGTTGTGGATTTCCCCGGATAAATTTTATGTTATGTGCCATTGATTATCTTCCTCTTGTTGATTATTGTTTTCATCAATCATTGGTTTCTGTTGTTTTAAGTTAGAGTAGATTCTTATCTTGTGTTTTAGTAGATTACATGAGTTGTGAATCTATAGGAAAATCTACATCTGGATTAAGAATTGCATCAAATATTTAATTAAATACAAGCCATCAATCAACCTTTATCTCTTACAAAGGTGTACAAAAATTGCAGATTTGATCAAAGCCTTTTGAGCACAAAAGTTCTCTGAAAATTTCATGATAGCATGAAATTTTTAGAGCTGAAATATATCTCTTTGAATTTCCCTAAATCTAGTCCAAATAATATTTAATTCTCTACAAAAAATTTCCGTCTACAGTAGTGCAAAAATTGCATCAAATATTTAATGAAATACAAGCCATCAATCAACCTTTATCTCTTACAAAAGTGTACAAAAATTGCAGATTTGATCAAAGCCTTTTGAGCACAAAAGTTCTCAGAAAATTTCATGATAGCATGAAATTTTTAGAGCTGAAATATATCTCTTTGAATTTCCCTAAATCTAGTCCAAGTAATATTTAATTCTCTACAAAAAATTTCCCTCTACATTAGTGCAAAAAACCCTCTTTTTGCAGGGAATTTCCCCTAAAGTTTTAGATCTGGAACCTCTTCTCCATTCTCCAAATTCTTATTTACAAAAGAAATTCCAAAAATGAGAGCTATTAAACGCAATTTAGATCCATCATTTTTGGAGTTGCAAATCTTGCCTTTTCTCCTTTGTTGTTTTAATTAATTGCTCCAATTAATTGCTCCAATCCCTTGGGTTTAATCTATTCAACAAACTTCCTGCAATAAACCAATCAAAATAAAAATAAACCTAATCTCAATTTAACATCACAATTGAAATTGCAAAATAGGGAAAACAAACTCTCACACCACAATTTAATTAAATAAATTAAATGAAAACAAATTAGTACTTCTCATTGATCTCTGTCAAAATTTCTTTGGCCCAAGAAGACAATCTTTGAACTAGTTTGTAACAACATAAATTTTTTGGCAAATGAAATTCCCAAAAAACGACTCAAAACAATGATTTCTAATTGCAAGTTCGTAATTGTGATTTCTCCTTAAATTTTGGCATAATTAATGACCATATATAGTCATGTAAGCACTCCCAAAATCTTCTCCATAATTTTAATTTTCAAATGAATCGTGCTAAATTTCATTTAGATCAATAAATCTTAAATTATAACTCTTCAAAAACTAAGTTCCAAAATTAATCCTTCGCTGAAAATTACACTTTGATTTAAAAAAAAAATCTAAACAATATATTAAAATTTTATGTTTATAAACTTTTCATTAATTTAAATTTTTCATCAAAATATAAAACAATAAAACTAAACCAAAATATAAAACAAAATTTGATAAAATCTAAAATAAAAGAATACATTAAAATATTTTAAATAATATAAATAAAAAATAAAAAAAAATTTATAAACAAAATTAAAAATACGAAACAGGCCTTTTTTTTTTTTTTTTACAACGTGAGTTAAACTTCATGATCAGATAATATATAAAAATAAATAAATAAAAAAATAAAATAAAATAAAATTAACAAATAACAAAATAGGGCTGTTTTTTAAGCAACGTGAGTTATAAAACTTCATGGGAGGGTTTTAATTAATAGAGATGAGGATGTGAGAGGCCCCACGTGGAAGGAAGTGGGACCCTCTTCCCACTATGGCTTACAACCAATCTTAAATCTTTAAGAAAAGCAGTAGTCTATAACGCGACTTTTTGAAAGGCTTTCCGACGGATTTTTCCGGTCAAAATCCGGCATCAATTCATTGGAATCCCAACTTTGATAGCTAGTTTCTGCACAATCAATGGCTCCCAGGGGTTTTCCAGGGCGCTGAATCCAAATATGCAGTTAAAAAACCATTTTAACTGCTAAAAATCAAGATTTAACCTCATTTCTTCCGCCGGATTCCGTCACCGGAATCTCCAAAAAGTCGCACTATAGACAACTCCTTAAGAAAAAACACGAAGTTCCCGTTGGTTTATGTGGTGAAGCTTCCCATGGATTCAATGTCCATGCTTATGGTCTGTGTTTTTTTTTGTTTTTCTCTCGAATACGGTTTCATATGATCGGTTCCACTGCTAATTGCACGTTCTTCGCGGGTTATTGAAGATATTTCTGCTAATGTCCATTCTTATCTGAGTTTATTGTACAGTGCAGTGAACATCTCCCCCAGTTCATCTCCCCCGGTTCATGTACTGATATGTTACTATTTTGTCACTGTATTATCCTGGATAAACATAATACAATCTCATGTACTGATATGTTACTATTTTGTTACTATATTATCCTGGATCAACATAATACAATCTCGCTTTTTTCTTCTTGAAAAAGCTTCCATTTGGTACGGTCAGATATAGTGAAGCTTTCCCGATGAAAGCCACCTTTATGAAATGTTTATGGAAACTAGTAATTTTTGGGAGGTAATGAATCGAGTGCTTAAGAGCTAGAATAAATATATAATATATATATATATATTTATAGTAAATTATATTATATATATAATATGAGTTTTCATTTCTATAGTTTATATATATATATAATATATATAATATATAATTATGCGCTTTATATATATAATATATATATTTATTTTTTTTCAAATTCCATGTTTTTTTAAATAATATTAAGATTAATAAATTAAATTAATTTATATAATAATATTTATACAATTATTAAATTATTTTAATTAAATATATAATTTTTTTAAAAATATAAATTATAGAAATTTAATTAAATATAAATTTACAATTTAATTGAATTTGAACAAGCCGTAATTTCTAAACGGTAAGTCCAAACACAATGAAATTTGAGTTATTAAGAAGTTGTCGACAAACTACACACTAACTATGTAGCAATCAAAGCAGAAAACTGAGGAAAGAGGAAAGTGAAAATCTTGCAAAATCAATAAAATTAAAACATTGAAAAAGTGATATACCCCAAAATTTACATGGAGGGTCCCCATAATAAGTCCCTAATACGTTTGAAAATTATGGGGGTGTTGTGGCTACAACAATTGGAAACAACTGGAAACACACAAGGACAAAACAATTATCTTTGGTTAAAGTAATATGAAAATAATCACTGAAATATTGAAATAAAAACTTTTAAAAATTTCCTGGCACATGACACTATTCCCAAGGGTCCCACTTTTCTAACAAAAATTAAAGCAAAATAAACCCATAAAGTGAAAGTACTTGACACTATTCCCAAGGGTCCCACTTTTCTAACAAAATTAAAGCAAAATAAACCCATAAAGTGAAAGTACTTGAATGCTCAATTCCAGGACAGTGCATCCAAATATATGGAATATTTATTATTTTAATTACATCTCTATTATTGGATAGTAAAAATAGCTAGGAGGCGATAAATGTTAGCCCTTATCTACTAGATATGAAATTACCTATTTTCTCCTGACATTGCTTCGGTTCCATTGCTTCGGAACCAGTACAAAACAATTATCTTTGGTTAAGGTAATATGAAAATAATCACTGAAATATTGAAATAAAAACTTTTAAAATTTTCCTGGCACATGACACTATTCCCAAGGGTCCCACTTTTCTAACAAAAATTAAAGCAAAATAAACCCATAAAGTGAAAGTACTTGAATGCTCAATTCTACGAGAGTGCATCCAAATATATGGAATATTTATTATTTTAATTACATCTCTATTATTGGATAGTAAAAATAGCTAGGAGGCGATAAATGAGTTAGAAATAATGGAGAAATGGTTATATGGTTGTAACGTATCTCCTTAGTTTAGGATTAGTTCCTAGAGTTTAGGAGGTTGTTTACAACTACCTATTTTTCAGTGATGTATTTAATATTGTAGTATTCATTTGATGTAATGTAGAGTGAACGTGAGAGAGAGTCTCCTCTTTCATTGAGTGCAGTCTCCCAGGTGCCGTACACACCTGTGAGCTGCAACTCCTTCATTTAATTCAAAGTGTGATTTTTATCTTGGTATCAGAGCTTAGGATAGAGATAGCCTCAAATTTTTTTTTTGGGATGTATCATTAGTTACATTTCTGTAGTGGTAGAGTACATGTAAATGTGTCTGTGTGATCAGGTGGAACTGCAGTAACACCTGGAGTGAAGGGTCTCAGATGACTGATCATCTCTGAGCTGGAGAAAAGGTTGAGTAATTGGCGCTACTTTTTAAAGAAAAAGCGCGCCATTGGCGCTGGTTTGGGGCTGAAAAGCACGCCAGGAAAATTATAACTAAAATTGGCACGGATCCGTGGTTGTTAAGCGCGCCAATTGCTCAACCTTTTCTTTAAAAAGTAGCACCAATTTCCGTGGACATCGTTGAGAAATTGGTGCGCTTAACAACCACAAATCCGCTTAAGGGAAAATTGTTTGCATTAAAAATGGATGAGAATGAATCCGTTGTGGATTCATGGCCAGAGTCAAGGATCTGAAAGACAAATTGGGAGCCATTGGAGAGAAGGTATCAGATTCAGATCTGGTTACACTTACATTGAACAGAATGATCGATGAATATCAGACATTCATCTCAGGGTTGTCAGCGAGAGAGAAAGCCCCATTGTTTGATGACCTGACAGCGATTCTGCTCCAGGAGGAGGAACGAAGACATAATCTGAAAACTCAGAGCAATGACTTAGCTCTGATAGTGAAGAGGCGACAGTACAGAGGAAAGCAGCACCAGCACCAACATTAGCATCAGCAACCGCAACAGCAGTAGCAGAAAGGGGCCAACTCTTTCCAAAAGAAATCATTCAGAGGTATGACTGATAATTATGTTAAGAGATGTTTTTACTGTGGGAAGCCTGGCCACCAGATTAAAGAATGCTATAAGAGGCAGGCGGATGAAAGAAAAGGCAAACAGAGGAAACATCAGGGGTGTTTTGCTGGAGGAGAGGATGACCACAGCCATGATCTTCGATTATTCACAGTCGACTATGCACTTTCAGCATCAAAAGGAGATGAGGATAATATATGGTATGTCGATTCTGGCGCATCCTCGCATATGACTGGTAAGAAAGATTGTTTTGAGTTTCTTGAAGAGTCTGCATGTGGATCAAAAATTTACTTAGGAGATGACAGTGGGTAGAGATCAAAGGTTGTGGGGATATTCCTGTGAAGCTACGTAGTGGCGACATCAAACATCTCAAAAATGTTTGTATGTTCCAGGAATTAAAAAGAATTTGATCTCTGTCTCTATGATAACAGACCAGGACATGCAGGTGCAATTCTTCAAGAATGGATGTGTCATTCAGGATAGCCAATTGGAGACAGTTGCAACAGGAGTACGTGTGGGGAATTTGTACAGACTGGATGCAAGGAGCATGCCACGACAAGCAACATCAACAGTCGAAAATCTCTGGCATCAGAGATTTGGACATCTCAATTTGCAAGACCTCATCTTACTTCAGAAAAAAGGTATGGTCGATGGACTTCCTGCTTTACATAATATCAAACTGGAATGTGGTGGATGTGCATTAGGGAAAATGCATAGAGATGAATTCCCTTTGCATGTTAACAGAAAAGAAAGAGACATCCTAGAACTAGTGCATACAAATATTTGTGGACCTATGCAGACTAGGTCTTTAGGAGGTGCATACTACTTTCTACTATTTACAGATGACTGCACTAGGTTCTCTTGGGTGTATTTTTTAAGCAAAAAGAGTCAAGCTTTCCGATATTTAAAGAATTCAAATCGATGATAGAGAACCAAACAGGAAAGAAGATAAAGATTCTCAAGAAGATAAAGATTCTCCGCTCGGACCAAGGGGGAGAATGCAGGTTAGGTGAGTTCATGAACTTCTGCAAGCAGCATGGGATTATACAGCGATTCACAGTGCCACACACTCCACGGCAGAATGGAGTAGCAGAACGCAAGAACAGGACCCTTGTGGAGTCCGCGAGAAGTATGCTTCAAGGTAAGGGTATTTCTAATGGTCTTTGGGCAGAAGCCATTAATACTGCTGTTTATTTGAAGAATAGGAGTCCCACCAAATGTCTTGGCTTCAAAACCCCCTTTGAAGCACTGTTTGGACTCAAACCAGCAGTCGGTCATTTAAGAATATTTGGATCTAAAGCTTTTGCTCATATACCAAAAGCAGATAGGAAAAAGCTAGACCCCAAAGCCTTGAAATGTATATTTGTAGGATATGGCACAGAGTATAAGGCATACAAGTTATATAATCCTGTGACTCATAAAGTGTTTGCAAGCAGAGATGTCATTTTTCATGAACAGACAGAATATGGAAAGGAAGACTCTAACAATGACAACCACATTCCATTCCTGATAGAACTGAACAGTGAAGAAGAAGAAGAACAGGAGCAGGAGCAGGAGCAGAAACAGGAAGAAGTAGCAGCAGATAGTGTAATAAGTGATGATGCAGGCCCGGAGAGTGCTGAAACAAATAGAGTTGAGGTAAGTCTTTTACCTAGAAGATCAGGTAGGAAGACTAGACTACCTGAAAGATTGAAAGGCTATGCTTTAATGTCCAAAATTTTAAACATTGTAGAACCTTCAAATTATGAAGAAGCAAGTAAATCAGATGAATGGAGGACTACAATGCATGAGGAAATTGAATCAATATATAGAAATCATACTTGGGATTTAGTTGAGTTACCTGAAGGAAAAACCCCTATAGGTTGTAAGTGGCTGTATAAACCTAAGATAAATGCAGATGGGAGTGTAGAAAAATTCAAAGCTAGACTGGTAGCAAAGGGTTATTCACAGCAAGAAGGCATAGATTTCGATGACACCTTTGCCCCTGTAGCTAAACTAAATACAATTAGAAGCTAATCTCTTTAGCAACAAAACATAAATGGAAGCTACACTAGTTAGATGTTAAATCTGCATTTCTGAATGGAGAATTAAAGGAAGAAATATATTTAGTACAACCTCCTGGTTTTGTAGATTTCGATGACACCTTTGCCCCTGTAGCTAAACTAAATACAATTAGAATGCTAATCTCTTTAGCAACAAAACATAAATGGAAGCTACACTAGTTAGATGTTAAATCTGCATTTCTGAATGGAGAATTAAAGGAAGAAATATATTTAGTACAACCTCCTGGTTTTGTGAAAAAGGGGCAGGAGCATTTAGTGTGCAAACTGCATAAGGCACTTCATGGTTTGAAACAATTGAAAACGAAGAAAGAAAATAATTGCAAACAATTGCAAACAAAGAAAGAAAATAATTGCAAACAATTACAAAAGAAGAAAGAAAATAATTGCAAACAATCATTTAGTGTGCAAACTGCATAAGGCACTTCATGGTTTGAAACAATTGCGTTTGAAACAATTGCAAACGAAGAAAGAAAATAATTGCAAACAATTGCAAACGAAGAAAGAAAATACAAACTGAAAAGAAAAAAATAATGAAAAGTCGAAATTGAAAGAAAAAGATAATGAAAAGTTGAAATTGAAAGAAAACTTCAACGAAACCACTTATGAAAGTATACCTCAATAAAAGAGTAAATATGAAGTTATGAAAGTATACCTCAATAAAAGAGTGAATATAAAGCGTATGTGTTTTAAGTTGAAGTATACCTCAATAAAAGAGTGAATATGAAGTTATGAAAGTATATCTCAATAAAAGAGTGAATATGAAGAAAAGTGTATGTGTTTTAAGTTGAGGTATGTGTTTTAAGTTGAGATATTAATACGGTATATCTCATAAACTTATGAAAGTATACCTCAATAAAAGAAACTTATGAAAGTATACCTCAATAAAAGAGTGAATATGAAGAAAAGCGTATGTGTTTTAAGTTGAGATATTAATAGGGTATATCTCATAAACTCATGAAAGTATACCTTAATAAAAGAGTGAATATGAAGAAAAGTAAGATATTAAATGAAAGCATGATAAATGTGGAAAGATTCCCTAATTTAGCTTTCTTAGGCTTGCACTTTAATTATTAACATAATTGCTTTACCAAACTAAAAATCTAGTAAAATTGGAGAAAAGAATTCTAAAACTCAAACAAAATAAATCAGACTAAAATCAAAATAAAAACTAATAAAAGATGAGCATAAGCATATGAAATTTTACCTTTGAAAAATCTGGTTATGATTTATCTTAAAAGACTGGATCTTCTCTCAATTCCAGGTTTAAAAGAAGTAATTTCTTCTTACAATCAAAAATCAAAACGTGAAGAAATTACATGTTTAACGGGATTTAACTATGTCCATGATCATTAATTTTATTAAATCTATAATAAGGAGAGAAACAAGTTTATGAAAAACACTTACCAAGAGAAAAAAACATTCAATGTTCAAGGTTAAATATTCATCAGAAATTTGCACTTTCGATAATTTTGCCAACATGAAAATATGTTCAAATGTATATTGTTTTGTATTTCAGCTTTCGATAACCTCCTTTGCAAATTTTATAGGCCGAATTTCTCCATGAGTTGTCCATGGCGATAGCGTTTGCAAAACCTGCATAGTTAGCTCACGGGAGACACCAGCGCAAAAATTAAAGTTTGTTGCACAGTATTTGAGAGTTTGCATAATCAAAACGCAAAAGCATTGCCACCTCGACTGAAAAGCAATCCCATGCAGAGAATATAATATAAATTAAAGCAAATGAAACATGAGATTTAAAAAACAGAGTCATCGAATTGCCAAGTGGTAAGTAGCTAAATGAGGTGGACAGATGGCAAGCAGTGATTAAGGAGATGGGTATGATGTGGAGTGACGCGGTTCCAATGTAATCTTGGGAGAAACATCATTTTTTTGCCATGTTTCTGATTTACCGAGATTGCACAGGGCACAAGGAAAAGCACCTATTCAAATTAGAGAGTAGCAAACTAGGAATATAAACAGAAAATTGAGCTATGAACTCTGTAAAATAAATTGAGAAATTTTGTACTAAGCCCATTTTAAGTAGATATTTGAATAAATCTTTCAAATACAAATACAAAATATAAATATAAATAATTTATCAAATAAAAATAGATAAATTTAAGGGTTAAAGATGAATTTAAGCCAATTAAACACAAAAAATTATAAAATAATAATTTTTTATTTTAAGTAAATCTTAAAAAAATAAAATCATTTGAATGGTCTATTAATAATATAAAAATGAAATAAAATCAAACTAGGAATTGAGATTTTTAGCAACTCCCAACCACATTTGGGATTTTGAAAGACTAGCAATTACCTAGAGAATCAAAAGAGCGAACAAAATATTTTTAGGACATAGACCAACTCAATTTGCAGAGTATATTCAAAAGAGGGAACATCTTTGAGGAGATTGACCAATTTAACAGATTTTTAAAAAAACTAAATTAAAATAGAAATAAACAAGAAATTGATATTTTCAGCAAGTAACAACAATCTGGGAGATTTCCAGCAACCAACAATTACCTGGGAACAGAGTATCTTCAAAAGAGAGAATAGGGTATCTTTTAAGAGAGACAAACTCAATTCAGAGAGTACCTTCTCAAGAAAAAACAGGGTTTTTTTAGGAGAGATAAATTTAGAATATTTTTAAAATTTCATAAGAATTTTGACAAAAAAATATGATTTGATGGTTTATGTGGAGTAATTGTTACTATTGTGAAATGAAAAAATATTTAGCTATAAATAATCAGTGTAGATTCATTTTAAATAAGGATCTAACATGAGTCAAAAGAGATCCAATTTCTTTACATGTAAATTTTTTATGAACTGGTATTATTTAAATATTTTATATAGTTATTTTTTTTTAATTTGAGCTAATATAAACAAGATTTCAACTTTAATAACAAAGTTATACATTATACTAAACTATAAAATAAACTTCTCAACTCAACAACCTAAAATATTGACGATATAAATAACAACAAAAATGTAAAATCATATATAAACCAAAAACTGAAGTGTGAACCAGAACAATGAAAAGTGTGAGAATGAAAGGACAGTTCGAATAAAAACAGGAACCAGAAGTGTGAATGAGTTTATTGACGGGACCCACCTTGCAAGGATCTTGGCAAAGGGTTCCATAAATATCTGACAAACAGGTTAGTGAAGTCCAGACGGCACTTGACAGAGAGGACTTTAGTCTATTGACTTGACTGCGAACCAAGTAATCGAGGCAGAGACTTTAATCCTAGGAAACAAACAAACAAAAAATCGGTTCAGGTAACCAACTTCTCTTTCACAAATAAATCGGTTCAGGTAACTAACTTCTCTTTCACAAATAATTTCTAGATGGTCAAACGAAAATGTTCTTTTAAAAATGTTCATCGATATAAGTTAAACTAATATGTGCATATCTGGGAATTGTTTTTATTTCTTAATTTACATGAGAATATGTGCATAGCTAGGAATTGTTTATATTTCTTAATTTACATAAGAATGATGGACATTCTTAAATTAAATTAATATTTTATTCTTTTGATCCGGTTTTCCATGATTATATTGATTGATTTTGGAAATTTTCCATGGTTTTATTCGATTCAGAATAATGTGTTCACTTGAAAAAGGCCATTTGGAAATTTTCCATGTTTTTATTCGATTCAAAATAATGTGTTCACTTGAAAAAGGCCATGAGAATAAGATGAATATATGTTACGATTTAAAATTGTTTTTGTTTTTATTATTTAAAACATTTTTATTGGATAAGATTTTTTTATTCAAAGTTTTATTTGATTATTAATAGAAGTAAATCATAAGAGACTTGTAAATATAGCTTTCACAAATTTAGGGTAAAAGTGAAAGAAGTTAAAAATGTATGAGTTTAAGTTAAAATTATAGTAATTATAAAGTTATTAGTGAAATATTAATAAATGAAAAGTAAAGTCGAAAAAGATAAAAAGATTAATGAAAAATATTAAAAGGTAATTAAGTCAATATTAACCAGATATTGGTTTTTATCATTAGCCGAAAAGCTCTACCTAGTATCCAAGAGATTAATCTAAATTAATTGCAAAAGTGTTTAATAATTAGTATGAGGCTTTTGAAGGGGTGGGCTTTTCAAATATGGCCAAGGCCAAAGTTGGGATCTACTTGTCAAGGTCGAAAATGATGAGGGATAACTCCTATTAGCATCTTTGTTGAACTAATGTGTGACACCCCTGGTACTTGTTCCCCTAATTTTTGTAATGTAATAATGTAATAGCCTGAAGTATGGGACCACAAATACATGATCTCAAAGGAAAAAGGAAAGATGAACCTATTGTAGCTGCTACAACCCCCCATCCAAAATTTTGCTCATGCTTTGATTTTGGAGCCTCCCTTTGACCATAAGAATTGTCGTTTTAACTTGCATTTAGTTTTCTTCTTATTTTACTAAGTGTCACAACAACTCATTTTCTCATGTTAAGCTTGTGATGTCTTAACTGTGCTTTCTTTCTAGCAGTTACTTGGCACTCCTTGATGATAGTCAACCTTTATCAACAGTAGTTGCACAACTTTTGAAGCTAGACAAAGCACCTTTTGTGAAAACAAGCATAGTCTTTCCTTGATGACACTAATTGCATGCCTTTCTTTGAGGGATTTTGTAATCCCCCGTCATAGTGAACTGTGCAACCCCTTGTCAAAGCGAACTGTGCAATCCACTAAGATAGGAAACTACGCAATCAAGTGTGAGAGAAAACTGTGAAACCCCTAGTGACAGTGAACTGCACAATCCACTAAGCTAGTAAACTCCGCACTTCCCAGAGAAATCCAACTGCACACTTCTAAAAAATAGAATTTGTGCACTCCCTAAGGACAACCATGCGCACTTCTAATTGACAGTGCGGCACATGTTTCTAATTCGATCATTTGACATGTGTCACTCATATAGCAGTGACTCAAATCCTACCTAGGAAACTTTGAAAATTGACAACTAAAGGATCCCACTCCTTTGTTTGTAAACTTTTTTTGGATTTTTGGAATAAAATGAAGCCTTTCATCTTTAAGCCTCATGCTCCTGCATCAGACTCCTGAGGACAAAAATCTTCATGGGCCCCTGTCCATGAGCTCTTCTAGAGAATGACCCAACTTCTGTAGCATGGTTTCTGTTACCCAGGTAGCATCAACAATTGGTTGATCTTTCTGTTGGGTGTGGAGCATGATTGTCCAGAGGTCTTTGTTTCAGCCAGATGTATACATCAGGAAGTTTGTACACCCCTCCATGTGGGAGGTTGGGCCAATCCCCCCCGGCTGGGAGGTCCGGGGGCTAGCAGTCCCTCGGCGGGGGTTTTGGGGCCAGCGCCCCTGAAGCTAAAAACAGATGTAAAATTGCCTTGTAAAATTATAGTAATTTCTAGTCAATCTGGGTCATTCATTAGGTTGGTGATCTGACGGTAGAACTTATGTTTAGTTTAGGGTTTTTTGCCCTAGAAGGCAACCCCTCTCTTTGTATGAGGGCATGTATTTGAGGCTGTGTAATAGATGTGCATTCTCCGAGCGAGAAATAGAGAGGTGCGACTGTGAGAGAAAACAGAGGATATTACAGTGTTTCTACTGTAGGTTGTGTCTCTTCATTTTGTTGGATAATAGAAAGGAAGGACTGGCTGTTCGGGGTGGATGTAGCCCAAACTGGGTGAACCACGTATATCTGTGTCTCTCTTGTTTTATGCATTTTCTGTGTTTATATTTCTGCAATATTTCATGTGTTCCATTGCTCCGTAATATATAATTTTCTAACAACTGGTATCAGAGCCGAAGGTCTATTTGGCTTATAAACTTGCAGGAAAGAAGGGTTCCTTGTTCGAGTGGGAGCAATGGTGGAAGATGGTAAATTTAGGGTCAAGAAATTTAACGGCCAAAAATTCTCACTGTGGAAGATGCAGATGGAAGATTATCTATATCAGAAAGATCTGTACCTACCATTGGGCAGAAAAACAAAGATGCTGACAGGTATGACAGATGAAGAATGGAACCTTCTCGATAGAAAGGCACTCGGAATAGTACGGTTATGCCTCGCAGCGTCGGTCGCCTTCAACATTTAAAAGGAAACAACGACAGAGGGTTTGATTAAGGCGTTGGAGAAACTATATGAAAAACCCTTGGCCTCAAACAAGGTATTTCTTATGAAACAATTATTTAATATGAAGATGTCGGAAGGTGGATCTGTTACAAACCATTTAAATGATTTTAATACTGTTACAAGTCATTTATGTTTTGTAGGGGTAAACTTTGATGATGAAGTTAGAGCTCTGTTATTCTTATTGTCATTGCCAGAAAGTTGGAATGGTTTAGTAATGGCCATTAGTAACTCTGTTTCTGGATCTAGTACTTTAAAGTTTGATGATGTTGTCGGTGCTATCCTTAGCGAGGAAATGCGACGGAAAAGCTCTGTGAGACATCGGGTATTGCTTTAAGTGCAGAGTCTAGGGAAAGAAAAATGGAAAGAGGAAAGAGCTCAGGGTATCGCAGTAAATCAAGGAAAGGCATATCCAAGTCCAGATCGGGGATAGTGTGCTGGAAATATGGAAAGAAAGGACACCTAAAGAAAGACTGTAGATCTCAGAAAAGAAAAGAAGGAGATGCACAACAAGAAAACAATCATGAAGCAAATGTGACAGGTGAGGTGTTACAAGATGCTTTGATTCTTTCTTTCGAAAATATTACTGATTCCTGGGTGGTAGATTCAGGGGCCTCATTCCATGCCACACCTGATAAGAAATACTTTCATGAGTATGTTCAAGGAGATTTTGGACAAATTCGTTTGGGTGATGATAAACCCTGTAAAATTGTTGGAATGGGTAAGGTTCTTGTAAAACAGCAGAATGGAAACCAATGGCTACTAAAGGAGGTAAGGCATGTTCCAGATCTAAAGAAAAATCTGATTTCAACAGGGCAGTTAGGCGGTGAAGGTTGTGTGACAACTTTCACAGATAAAGCTTAGAAGGTCACCAAAGGAGCCCTGATAATAGCAAAAGGTGAAAAGGTTGGTACATTGTATTTATGCAATGGTATTTCTAACTCTGTTAATGCTTTAACTTCCAAAGGAGCAGATGCAGCATTATGGCATCATAGGCTTGGACACATGAGTGAAAAAGGGATGAAGATTCTTCACTCAAGGAATTTATTGCCGGGTTTGAAGAATGTTGATTTGGACTTCTGTGAGAATTGCATTTATGGAAAACAGAAGAGAGTCAGATTTCTCAGAGTTGGGAAAGAAAAGAAGAATGAAAAATTAGAGCTTGTGCCTACAGATGTATGGGGACCTGCTCAGGTATCATCTCTCGGTGGCTCTCGTTATTATGTTACTTTTATTGATGATGCAACTAGAAAAACTTGGATTTATTGTATTAAGAATAAATCTGATGTATTTGATACTTTCAAGAAATGGAAAGCTTTGGTTGAGATTGAGACAAGAAAGAACTTGAAGTGTCTTAGATCAGACAATGGAGGTGAATATTGCAGCAAAGAGTTTTATAGGTACTGTTCAGAGCATGGAATTCGCAGAGAGAAGACAGTTCCAAGAACACCACAAGAAAATGGTGTGTCAGAAAGGATGAACAGGACAATCATGGAGCGTGCAAGGTGCATGAGATTCCATGCAGGATTGCCTTTACAGTTTTGGGCAGATGCTGTATATACTACTGTTTATCTAATAAACAGAGGGCCTTCAAGTTCCTTGGATGGTGGTGTTCCAGAGGAAGCATGGACAGGTAAAAAGGTAAACTACTTCTTTTTAAAACCTTTTGGCTATGAGGCCTTTGTCCATATTAATAAAAAAAATAGAACAAAGCTTGAGGCAAAGTCAAAGAAATGTACCTTTATTGGATATGGTGTTAATGATTTTGGTTATCGCTTATATGATTACGAAAATAAAAAAATCATTAGGAGCAGAGATGTAATATTCAATGAAAAGGTCTTGTATAAGAATCAGTTGCAGGAAAAGAAATAGGAAAAAGAAAACAAGGAATACGCAGTTCTTGATGAAATCAATGAAAAAGTAAAGGTGCCTGAAAATCATAATAAACAACAACCACAACAATAGCAACCACCACAACAGCAACAGGCACCCCAAACACCTGAAAGTGGTGTTAGAAGATCTACCAGGATAATTAGACCCCCTGAACGATACTCTCTTTCATTATATTATTTATTGTTGACTGATTCTAGTGAACCCAAATGTTATGAAGAAGAAATGCAGGTTGAAAGCAAGAAGAAGTGGGAGGTAGCCATGGAAGAAGAGATGGAGTCCTTAATGCATAACCAGACTTGGGACTTAGTCAAGTTGTCTGTAGGAAAAACTAAATGGAAGAATAAATGGGTTTACAAGTTGAAGGAAGAAGATGGAGGAAACGAAGGTACAAAGCTAGACTTGTGGTGAAGGGATTTGCACAGAAGAAAGGTATTGATTTTGATGAAATATTTTCTCCTGTTGTTAAAATGACTTCAATCAGAACTATTTTAAGTCTGGTAGCAGTTGAAGATTTGCATCTTGAGCGGTTAGATGTAAAGACAACCTTTCTCCATGGGGATTTGGAGGAAGAGATATATATGCATCAACCACAAGGATATGAGGTAAAAGGGAAGGAGAAACTAGTGTGCCGGTTGAAGAAGAGCTTGTATGGCCTAAAACAGGCTCCAAGGCAGTGGTATCTAAAATTTGACAAGTTTATGTTTGAACAAGGTTATACTAGATGTCACTCTGATCATTATGTTTATCTGAAAAAGCAAAATGATGGCGGCTATATTATATTGTTATTGTATGTAGATGACATGCTTGTTGCAAGGTCTAACATGCAGGAAATAAATGTGCTCAAAATAAAATTGGCAAATTCATTTGCAATGAAGGATTTGGGAGCTAAAAAACAAATCCTTCGTATGAGAATAACAAGAGATAGGAAAAATCGCAAATTAACATTGTCTCAGAATGAGTACATACAAAAGGTGTTGAAAAGATTTAATATGCACAATGCAAAACAAGTTAGTACACCTTTTGCTAGCCATTTCAAACTTAGTAAGGAAATATGCCCAAAGACCCAAGAAGACATGGATTATATGTCTAAAGTTCCATATGCATCAGCCGTTGGAAGCTTAATGTATGGAATAGTTTGCACAAGGCCTGATATTGCACATGCAGTGGGAGTTGTAAGTAGGTACATGAACAATCTAGGAAAGGAACATTGGATTGTAGTGAAATGGATTCTCAGATATTTGAAAGGTACCACAAATCAGGCATTATGCTTTGGTAGTTCAAACATTTCTCTACAGGGATATGTTGATGCAGATATGGGAGGTGACAGAGATAACAAGAGGAGCACTATAGAATATTTATTTACTGTAGGTGGAACAACTGTTAGTTGGATTTCAAAAATCCAAAGTGTTGTTGCACTTTCAACAACAGAAGCAGAGTATGTTGCTGCTATAGAGGCTAGTAAAGAAATGATTTGGTTACAAAGGTTTATGGGTGAATTGGGTAAGGAGCATGCTATGGGCACGTTATACAGTGATAGCCAAAGTGCCATTCATCTTGCAAAGAACTTAGCATTGCATTCCAGGACTAAACACATATAGCTCAAGTACCATTTCATACGATCAGTGTTGGAAGATGGAGAGTTGAAGCTGGAAAAGATACACACTAGCCAGAATCCTGTAGACATTCTAACAAAAGTTGTAACCAGGGAGAAACTGAGAATATGCTCAGTTTCAATTGGTCTTTAAGGATGATGATGAAGATGAGAAACAACCAGGTCCAAAGAGGAGTCATTGTCCAGCAAATAAGGAAGTGGTGGAGTTGCTACAATCATTCTCCAAGTGGGAGATTGTTGGGTGTGGAGCATGATTGTTCAGAGGTCTTTGTTTCAGCCAGATGTATACCCCAAGAAGTTTGTACACCCCTCCACGCGAGGGTGTACGGGGGGGACTTGTCCCCCCCGCGGGGGTTTAGAGGGGCCGATCCCCCCCAGCTGGGGGGTCTGGGGGCTAGTGGTCCCCCGATGGGGGTTTCGAGGCAACGCCCCCGAAGCTAAAAACAGATGTAAAATTTCTTTGTAAAAGTATAGTAATTTCTAGTCAATCTGGGCCGTTCATTAGGCGGATGATCTGACGGTAGAACTTATGTTTATTTTAGCATTTTTTTCCCTAGAAGGCAACCCCTCTCTTTGTGTGAGGGCATTGTATTTGAGGCTGTGTAATAGATGTGTATTCTCTGAGCAAGAAACAGAGAGGTGAGACTATGACAGAAAATAGAGGATATTACAACGGATCTATTGTAGGTTGTGTCTCTTCATTTTGTTGGATAATAGAAAGGAAGGACTGGCTATTCGGGGTGGACGTAGCCCAAACTGGGTGAACCACATATATCTGTGTCTCTCTTGTTTTATCCATTTTCTGTGTTTATATTTCTGCAATATTTTATGTGTTCCATTGCTCCGTAATATATAATTTTCTAACACTTTCCACTTGACCAAGTACTAAAAATAGTCCTGTCCCCTTATTTTCCTAAACACTCTTTTATCCAATATCTTCTCTGGTTGTGATCCGGATTTAAATAGGAACGCAAAAAATTACAGAGATAACCATAAACATAAAGATGCAGTGGAAATAATACTTCATTTCATTAATGTAAAATACTGAGATATGCTTACAAACAAAAAATGGAAATAAATAGCTAGGGCGATGGTAGCTTATCTCTAAGAAGAGATGTGGTGGCTACATGCCTCTGAATTGTGTTACAATGAGGCTGGAAGGCCTATTTATTGTTGAGAAACAATGGAAAACCCTTAACATTACAAAACATAACCCCAGAAGATGAAACACCAAACTGTGGGTCCCGTTTGGGTAAATTGGTACATCAACTTCTCAAGGTCGTAACTTTGGCATACAATCTCCGTTTGACGTGCACAGTATCTCGTTAGAAAGATCTATCTGAGAGCTACAACTTTGGGAAGAGTAACATCAAACTATGGTCCCATGTTGCTCCCATGTTTCCCAAAAAACGTCGTTTAGGGCCTCAAAATGGCTCCAGAAGTTCCTGACCCGAAAAATTGCTAAAATTACTAAACTGTGCTACAATTTAGGAAACTAAAAAATTGAAAAAGAAAGTTGTGGGGGGAAAATGGGATAGGTGGGTAGCCACCAACATCCATCTGGATCATTCCTCCCCCCTTAAGAAGCAATGCTCCCCATTTCGTTGAGTTCCTCCATCTGTTGAACTTAGTCCCTGGTGAGCTGTTTTGCAATCTCGAATGTGTCCAGTAATGGTGGGAAGCATGGTCGAGGGTAGTACACATTGAATAATTGGTGTAGGCAAAGGAATGGAGGAATGTTGTGCTCCAAAGCATTATTTCCCACAGCCTTAGTCATGGTGTAAGGACCATGTCGGTGTGGTCGGAGCTTTTGATGGACTCTTGTAAGACGTTCTTTCTGCAGATGCAACCAGACTTTGTTGCCCACCTGAAGCTTGTGTGGTACCCTTTTGGGTGAGGAGAAGTTGTTCCTGTGTTCTGTCATGACCGTGTTCCTTTATCGCTACTGCAGCACGGAGGAAACCTTTGCGAGGGTCATGGATGTGGCAACAATCTTCCCCTTACTTTGGGAGCAAACCAGACAGATGAATTTCCTAGTCTGGGAGACGAGCTTGCTGCCTTTCTTAGCAGTGATCAAAGAGATGGCGGTATGTGGGGCTACCTCCGGTATCCTGTATAATGAATCACCAAAAGAAATGATGATAGCCTGAGGCCTTGACTCATACACAACATGTCGCCTCCACAAGTATGACTAGCCTAATAGCACATCACAAACATCTAGAGGTGTAACATCACACAATACCTCATCTGTGAAGGGCTTGATGCTGTAGGGAAGGCATCGATGTTGGTGAAATTTGAGATCTCATCCTTCATGAAGCCACCTGATACTGTACAACTACGGGTGTGGTGTAGTTGGTAGACCCAACCGCTTCATGACCTTTGCTGAAATAAGGTTCTTTTGGCTGCCACTGTCGATAATGAATTGCAGCAGCGAAGCCTTCACCCACATATGTGAGTGGAAAAGATGTTCCCCCTCCTCTGGATCTTTGGGTTCGTTCTTCTGGATCTTGGTAGTGGCAACAGTAGCGTTGGGCTCCGTATCAATGATCTTCTTCCCTTTGTCATTCCCCTTGTCTGGTTCTGGCTCAGGGTTAGAACATGCATCTGATTCGGAAGCCTTCAACTCAGCCACCAGCGACTGCTTGGTGCGACACTCACTTGTGTTATGAGTGGGACTCTTGTGGAACTCACACCACTTTCCTATGTCCTTCTTTGGCTTCATGGTGTTGTTCTTTTCTTGCGGCTTCGACAGGTTGTCTTGGGTCACCCCGCCTTGGCTTTGTCCTTTGGGCTTTGGATTTGCAAATCAAAAGTCTCGCTTCTTTTGTTTGAACTTTTTCTTGATTTTGACAGCATATCGGTACGTCGTGCTGAGTGAGGAGATGTTCAGGAACTCTATCCCTTCCTGGATGTATCTGTGTAGGCATCCACGGTATTTGAGTTCCAGATGCAAATCATAATCTTTGATACCCAACTATGTGCGAAGGGTATGAAAAATGTTTGTGAACTCTGGCACATCTTGGTCCCTTCCCTGCGGAAGCGTGGTCCATTTGATTTATTTGTCCTCATAGCTTTTGACAGTGTAGTACTGCTCCTTGATGGCATCCCGGAATGAATCCCAAGTGGGTGCGGCTGAAAATAGTGAGCTCGTACTTTCATTCTTCTGCTCACAGTAGGTTTCCCACCAGTCTTTGACGTGGGGGGTTGCTTTGAGAAAAGCGAAAACAATATTTTCCCAACTCGAAAATTCATGAATGAAAAAATACCCATCTAGCAGATTTAACCATTTATCTATGACATCTACGTCTATTTGACCCTTGAAGATGGGGATTTCAAAATTAACTTGTACCTTAAAGGGTGTGGCATTTCCAGAGTAGCTGTTAGAAGCCGATGCATCACCTCTGGGTAGCCGCTAAAGGATCTGCACAAAGTTGTCCATCATCGTGTTCCTTTGTCGCTCGAGGGCTTCTTCGAGCAAGATTTTGATAGGATCTCCTACCCCCTCGTATTTCTTCTCATCTGCCATGGGAGGCCATTGGGATTTTCAAGGTTGGTCTTATAAAGTTTCGACCAGTTCAAGCCCTAACTCCTTATATCCCGACCTCGTTTGGGACATGCAAAGAAAAACAAAGAAAAAAACAGACCGCTCTGATACCACTGATTCGGATTTAAACAGGAATGCAACAAATTACAAAGATAACCATAAACAAAAAGATGCAGCAGAAATAATACTTCATTTCATTAATGTAAAATACTGACATATGCTTACAAACAAAAAATGGAAATAAACTGCTAGGCCGATGGTAGCTTATCTCTAAGAAGAGATGTGGTGGCTACATGCCTCTGAATTGTGTTACAATGAGGCTCGAAGGCCTATTTATTGTTGAGAAACAATGGAAAACCCTTAACATTACAAAACCTAACCCT
>APFE031065953.1:0-24324 GCA_000404065.3 Pinus taeda
TGTTGAGAGAGAGAGAGATGTTGGAATCACGATTATCATAAACCCGTACGAGTTGGTAAATGGATGCATCAAGAGGCTGTTAGGAACATGCCATGAAACATGTGGGGAGTGTTGAATCTCATTCATCCAACGATCTCCCCATAGCATGACTCATGTGTGTTTCAAAATCGATACATTTGGCTTTCAAACCACTTGTTGGAATCATGATTGTCGTTACACCTAAACCTATAGGTGTTGGTAAACAGACACATAAACAAAGTTAATGGATCCTCAAAAGGCTATTAGGAACATGCCATGAAACATGCATGGAGTGTTGAATTTCATTCATCCAACAAGAGAGAGAGAGACAGACCACACACTAGCTTAAAACAAGAGTTTGTTGTAAGTATACAATGTTTATATGCTTATTAATTAAATTTAAATATTGAGTATTGAAATATAATGGTTACAAATATGAATCATTATATATATATATATATGTATAATCCCCAAGGGATAGCTAAGTTGGTCGAGTTCCTATTGCTAAGTACCTTGCCTAATGGGAGGTGACAGGGTCAAACCTCCTCGATGCCCTTAGGCTTAAGCCTTTCTAATTTGGCCGTCGAGTAGATACTTTAAGGTTGATCTACCTAGATTTTCCCGTGGATGTAGCAACCACTCAATGTCCTCTCTCAGGGTCAAATCTCCTCGACGCCCTTAGGCTTAGGCCTTGCTAATTTGGACGATGGGTAGATACTTTAAGGTTGATCTACCTAGATTTTCCCGTGGATGTAGCGACCACTCAGTGTCCGTGAACCACATTTAATGAGGTAATATATATATATAATATATATATATATATAGTATATATATATATAATATATAAAAAAATTATTTTCTATTTCTTTTTGGTCCTGGTGTACAAAATTTTTTTGGCACACATTTTTTTCAAAAATAATTACAAAATTATTTTTTGCACTTTATATTCATAATATATAGCCTATATTCAATAAAGTGTTATATATTAAATAAAAATCTGAATAAAATAGTTTTGTTTTAAAGTTTTATTTAAAATTTAAATAAAGCTCCGACTTAATACACAAGTTTTTTCACATGGTATAGATGCATGCTTTCAATTCAAAGGCTAGAGATGAAAAGCTGCATGTCCGATGTTTATCGTGCAAGGGGTATGCTATTAGTTGTATTCATAAAACAACTTTGGGTTACATGGCGGCTCCATAACAAAAGTAGACCCACCCTCGTAAAAACTACTTACCGCCCAACCTCCTCGCAATACCACCACTGTTTGGGGTCATGTCAAAGGATTTTTGCCTCCAAATGCAATTTATTATGAAAATTTCAAAGAAAGGGGTGGCTCACGAAAGATATATAAAGGTTTTATTTGGTTTGTTCATTGGGTCATTTCTTCTTTGAGAGAAACAAATCACAACAACCAAAGAATCACAACAACCAAAGCACATAGCTATTCTCCAATTCACCATTTTACCTAGTAATTTCACTTTTTCTCTCTTATTATTGTTCATACCTATTTCAACCATGAGTCTAAGAAAGAATTGGTCGAGTAAAACCCAATCCAAAACCCCACCTCCCTTCGCCTCAGTAAAATTCGATTGAAATGCCTTTAATTGATCGAGATTCTAAAATTGTTGAAACACAAGGTAAATTCGACTTCTATGACCTAAGAAATTGGGCATTTCAAAGATTCCAAGACCATAGTGATGAATTTCCCTTTTTGGAATCTTTCTTACCCCAATTTGAATTTCCACAAAGCCATCATTTTCCTAAATTTTTCATATGGTTTTAAGACATATATTTACCTAGCAAGAAATCCATAGTTGCCAAAAATGAAGATCCCTTGCTATATCACTTCTCAGTCAATTTTACAAGGCCTACAAGTTGTTTTTTTTTTAACGAAGTCGGATACTTTTGTATTATAAAAATCAGAAACATAGTTCTATTACATAGCTATCGAAAGTTTGGGCGAAGAGGATCAAAACTGGGTGCGCAGACCCACTTTCCTCGTTTCTGCCTCTATGGTAACTGAAATTGAAGAGAGAACGGCTATATTGCCTAACAAAAGCGCCTCCTATGTAGAAAAATTTACAATGCATGTATTTTAGGGGAGTTTCTGGGTGACCGAGTCATCGGGGATGGGATCTCTCTTGGCACTAGCTTTAGTGGAAGCTGAAGTTTGGTAGCTCTGGGTGAGGGCTTTGATCTGTTCTATTGCTTCCTCTAAATGACTGCACATTCCTTTCAGGCTTTCTATTTCTTCCTTCTGCTTCTCCAGTTTCTTGCGCTTCGATCTGCTGTCAGATTCATAGTCGCTCTTCAGCTCGTTGAAGTGCTTGAAAAACCTGTTGATCATTACTATGTGAGCCTTACACATTGTGCATTCTTTGTTGAAGAGCTGGTCCATGGGTTTGATAACTCGCTGTTGCGCGTTTTGGTTGCCTTGTTGGTCCTCCATGTTGCTGAGCTGGTTGCAGGTATCTGAGAAGTGAGAAGAGTGGTGGAGGGCATGGAGAAGGGGATTAAAGAGGAGAGCGTTACAGGGGGAATGAATCAAAGGGGGATAGAGCGAATGGCGATGGAGGCTATGGAGAGGGAACAGCGGAGCGAAGACCAAGCCTCTGCAGCTGTCCAGAAACCCAAAGTCAGCAAGAAATAAGACCTTAGAACTAAAAACAGCGTTTACCAGTAACGAAGAGCGAAGCTCTGCGTCCCTAAAGCAGTTGACAGCTTTCGAGAGATGCCCCCGCTTGTAGATGTTGGAGAAGATGTCCCGGGCTGTATTGTTCCAGAGGACCAAACTGTGGAACTGTTGGTTGCTTATCTTGGTGCTGGATGCAGGGGGGCGGAGCAACTGACTCCCACAAACGCACAAGAGGATTTCACCACCACGCTCTACGCAGACCACTCTTCCTGACTGAGACTGAAGGGGCGATGAAGTTCTGAGGAAGCCGGATGGGGGAGAGGGGATATAAAGGGAGAGGGGGATGCGTTCATGATGATTGAGAGGGATTTTTTTTGCTGCAGGAACCGAGGGAGGATCTGGCTTTAGATTTGAAGTGCGATCTCCAGGGGGGCTGAGGTGACACATACCTGAAAAGTTAGGATAGGATTCACGAGGAGGGAGAGGGAGCATGGCGCTGAAGTCGAAGGAGAGGATAAGAGGCGACAGTGTGAAGAAGGATGGAGGATCGAGGTGTGAAGGACCCATGCGGAGGTTGATTTTTTGACAAGTTCTGAGGGGACTGACCTGCTGGCTTGACTGACAAGAGGGGATCTTATGGGATTGCCCTTTCATAGGTTTTGTCATCCTCACGTACCTGCCCTTGCTGCCTTTTGACTGCTTTGTTTGCAAGGAAATCCGCTTCTGCATTGTTTTCTCTGAGTACGTGCAAGAAGGTTATTTTCCCCATGTTTCTGAGGTTGTCAATGATCCTTGTTCTTGTGTTGTTGAGGCCCTCTTTTCTGAATTCTTTTCCTGTGGTCATGGATTATATGATGATGGCCGAATCCCCAAGGATGATAGCGTTCCTCAATCCCCTTCTGGATAGAATTGTGGTGCCTAGCAGCAGACTGTAAGCTTCAGCTGCATTGTTCGAAGCTTTCCCGAGACCCCATTCATATCGGCAGATGGATGTCCCATTGTGATTTTTGATTATGCCTCCTGCTCCTGCTGCTCCAGGGTTGTTCTTTGATGCTCCATCAAAGAAGAGAGTAGGGCGGTTTTGGGCAAGGATCCATTAGTTTATCTCTTCTTTGGTTCCCCTGAGCTTCCAGATGGGTTGTTTCTGATGTGCTTTGTTCTTAGGGGGAGGATTCTGGGAGTGGCAAATGTTGAATTTATTATACCAATCCTTTTCTTCTTGCGCCCAACTCGACTGGTCTGGAGTAGTTATGGAATTCGCGCTGACAACTTCAGAGATGTTGGCAATTGTCTTTGCTATTATAGTGACCGTTTTTGGTTGTATGTTGTTGAACACATAGTTGTTCCTGGCAAGCCAGAGATTCCAGCATAGGGTGGCGGGGATGCACTTCCACACTCTGATTAGATTGTTTTTTCCTTTTCTTGGATGAGGGAAGTCTTTCTTCCAATTTTTCTGTAGGTTGTGCACTTGGTCGTATTTTCCTCGGACTTCCAAGGGGCTTGATAACTGATTCCAATAGCTCTGAGCGAAAGTGCAGAGGAGGAAGGAGTGCTGAATAGACTCCTCCTCTGCTCTACAGAAGCAGCAGATCGAGGGACCTTGTATTCCTCTCTTCCTCAGGTTTTCGGCTGTTAGAATTTTCCCTTTTAAAAGGGTCCAGTTGAAGTGTTTTACCTTGGGGATGCATTCTGACTTTCAAGTGGCTGTGTGGAGGTTCCAATTTGCTGTAGGATTTATGTTTTGAAGATATTTATACCCTTCTCTAACTGAGAAGGACCCTCCACATGTATCCCAGATGTATCTGTCTTCTTTCTCTTTATTGATTGGTGCTAATCTAGAGAGTGAAAACTTCAGGTTGAGCCATAGGTCTTTGAGATCTTGAGGTAGATGCAGTTCTTTCCATTCACTCCATCTATTTTGATTCCATGAAGAGATGTCATACAGTGTGGTTATCTTGCGGTCTTCCATCCATTCCTGCAAAGGCCTGAGCTCTTGAAGTAGATTCCTTGGATTGGAATTCATTATTCTATCTGCCCAAATCTTGATGTTCTTTCCATTTCCTGGGAGTTTGGAGACATTTTCTCTGAAATGGGGCAGGACTTTCTTAATTAAGCGCCACACCGGAGTGCAGGGTCTGTCTACTATTGATTCATTGAGGATGTTGGAGTTTGGACCGCTGAGGTATTTTCTTTTTATTGTCTCCACCCACCATGAGCCCTTTCCTGAGATGATCTTCCAGATTAGTTTGAGCCCCAGAGCCTGATTAGAGAGACTTGGAATTTTTATAGAGAGACCTCCTTTTTCATATGGAAGGGTGACTTGGCCCCAGTTGACTAGGCTGAACTTCTTTGAGTCTTGCTTTCCTCCCTGCCAGAGGAATATTCTCATTATAAGTTCCATATGTTTGTGGATGCTGGCGGGAGCCATGATTACCGCATATTGGTAGATTGGGAGACCTGAAAGGACAACCTTTATGAGGATAGTTCTGCCTGCTATATTTAGCCGGGAGGCTCCCCAACTCTGGAGGAGGCCTCTCATCTTCTCTGTATGTTTTGTCCAGACCTCTGCTTTAATGTGCTCCTTTGCCAGAGGTAAACCCAAGTAAGAAAAAGAACTCCAGTTTCTTTGGAGAGGGATGTCTAAAATTTGGGATATACTTTGTTGTATCTGATAGGATACGTTCCAGGTGTAGATTTTACATTTCCTGTTGTTTAATTTGCCCCCTGATACTTGGAGGAAAGCATCCAGAACTCTTTTGAACCTCCTAGCCATCAAACTGGAAGCTCCTCCAATTAATAGAGTATCATCTGCGAATAGCGAATGGTTTATCTCCTTTATTCCTCTTTCAATTCATATACCCGTTATCTCTCTTCTGATGCGGAGATTTTCTAGGTGAACACTTAGAGTTTCCACCATGATAATGTAAAGAAAAGGGGATAGGGGGCAGCCTTGCCTTAGACCCCTGGAACTTCTGAATAAATGGCTCGGATGTCCATTGATCAGCGGGGCGGTCCAAGGGTTGGAGATACACCCACTTATGATGTTGACAATGTTAGAGGAGAAACCGAATTTTTTTAGGGCTGCTCTTAAAAAGGAATGGTCCACTCTGTCAAAGGCGTTGGCCATGTCCAACTTGATGATCATTCCTCGTTCTCCTTTGTTGAGACTGCTGTGAATGGCTTCCTGTATTAGAATAACATTGTCTATGATCTGCCGCTTTGGGACAAAACCGCCCTGATTCTCAAAGATTATAATAGGAAGGAGTTTCTTGAGCCTGTTGGCGATTATTTTTGTTATGATCTTATATGAGACATTGCAAAGTGAAATGGGGCGGAATCTATCGAAATATTTGGGATTTGCTTCCTTGGGAATCAAAGCAATGTGAGAGGACTTTGTGTTGTCCCCCAGCTTGTGCTTTCTAAAGGCGTTTTTAACCATTCTCACAAAATCCTTCCTTATAGTTTCCCAATGCTGCCTGTAGAATGCAACAGTAAAGCCATCCGGCCCCGGAGCCTTGTCTTGCTGCATGCTGAAGGTAGCTTCTCTAATTTCTTCTTCTGTGGGGTCTTGCTCCAGCTTGTTGTTATGTTCCTCCTTTATTTTTCTCTCTATTACACTGAGAAATGCTGCGCTGTCGTTTTGTTGGGGGTCTGCCGTGAGGAGAGCCTTGAAGTGATCAAAGGCTGCATTTTTTATCTCTTCTTGCTCCTTCAATTCTCGCCCATCCACTTCGATTTTATCGATTTGGTTTCTGGCTCTTCTGGTCTTGACATTGTTGTGGAAGAAAGAAGTGTTTTTATCCCCTGCTTTCAACCATAAGCAGCGAGATTTCATTCTTTGTTCCTCTTCCTCCACATGATTTTTCCGATATAACTCCTTGTACATGTTTTTTTCCCTCTCTAGATCCTCTGCTGAGTGTTGACTTTGTTCTTTTTCTTTGTGCCATCTCTCCATCTCCTTCAACAGGTCGTTTTTGTTTTTCCTTTCAGATATCGCCTTATCCCTCGCCCACTGCTTTATAACTATCCGCAATTGTTTTAGCTTTGCTTCGCATACAAAGTGAGGTGAGCCTGATACTTCATTTTCCCACTGAGTTCGCACAAGAGAGCGAAAGTCTTCATGGCTGTCCTAGGACTTGTTGTATTTGAAGGGAAGGGGGCCTAAATTTGTTCCTTTATCCAAGGTGAGGACCACCGCCTTATGGTCCGATGCTGTGCCGTGGATTATGTGACTTCTGATTGCTTGAAAGTTGTTGGCCATCCCTTCCTGAATAAGAAACCTGTCCGACCTCTCTTTTATATTGTGTGATCCTGTTCTCTTATTGGTCCATGTGTATTTGCCATTCGACAGAGGGGTATCGATCAGGTTGAAGAGCTGAATAATTGTTTCTAGCTTGTCTCTCGATGGGTCTGAGTGGAAATTCCCACCGTATTTTTCTTCCACCTGCCTAATTAAGTTCATATCTCCCCCAACGATTATCAGTCTGTTATGGATGAAGGAGAGATCCGCTTCTAAAGTGTTCCAACAGCTGATTTTGTCTCTGTAATGGTTAGGTGCATATATATTATAGATGAAATAAACCTCTTGTGTGCTCTTGTTCTTTAAATCCTTTCTGATCCACCAGTTGCATAGATGTGAGTTGTTGATTTCCCACTTATTTTGTTCCATAATGTACCTATTCCCCCTGAGGCCCCATCTGAGCCTTTTGATGTGCCTGTGTAGTTTTTGAATCTTTGTGTTTGGAGAATGAAATCCTTCTCGGTAGTTTTGGTCTCCTGGATTAGGAGAATGTCTGGCTGTTCCTGGTTCAAAAGATCCTTGATTTCTTTCACCTTTAGGGAAGAGCCCATCCCCCTACAGTTCCAAGAGACCAAATTCATTATTTACCAGTTGTAGGGTGGGGTCCTGACTTCTCCTTGGCCTTTTCTCCATTCCCTTTTAACTTGCCTAAAAATGAGTCCATGGGTTGCTGAGTGCCGGTTGCCATCTCCTTAGCAGCTGTTTCATCTCTCAGTTCTTTGTTCGATTTCCTCCCAACTTTTCTCGGTGGGTCTGATGGATGGTTCACTTCCTTTGCCTTGTTTCTGGTGAGGATTCTCTCGATGGTGGGGGTAGGAGAGGGGGGAGGATTGGAGCAAGGAGAAGCTGGGCGAGGGGATTGAGGAGGGGAAGACGAAATTTCTGCTGTTAGGGATTCAAAGGGGTTGGGAGAGGAGGGGAAGGCTGAGGGGGGAGGGGGAGGAGGAGGTGGAAGGCTTGATGCCAGAGGTGCAGTGGAGCTAGTGCCCGGGTTAGGAGAGTGCTTTTTCCTTTTAACTTGTTCCCAAGAGCCCCCTGCAGTTTCCTCATTATGATCTACTTCATTTACTTTTAGCTTGCTACATCTATTGGAAAAATAGCCGTACTCGTGACATACCTTGCATTTAAAGGGTAGTTGTTCGTAATCCAGCTGCTGGATGTGCATCCATTGGTCCACCTTTAGTTTTATTGCTTCTGGCAGTCCTTTCCCTAGGTCGACTTCCACACAGATCCTTGTGCATGCATGCATGTTCTCCCTTGGTTCCGATCTGTCTATGTATTTTCCGACTGTGTTGCTGATTGCTTTGACGGATTCATCCCCCCAGCAGTGAAGGGGCAGATGGGGGAGGTGCACCCAGACGGGAACAGCGCTTGGTATGTCCATTTTCGGATCGAAGTCCGGGGTCCATCTATTCAAATAAAGCCCTCTTGTATCCATGAAGTAGGGTCCATTGTGGAAAATAAGGCTCTTGTCTTCTTTCGACTCGAACAGGAAGGTATAGTATCCTCTCCCGCAGAATCTGATTGCGATCTTTCCCTGGATCATTGAGCTCCAGTTGCGCTCCACCCATTTTTGAACAGTGCGAGGAGATGGCCAAAGACTAGTGAACTGCCCAACAAGTCCTCTTTCTGATAAAGCTATTGCCGATTTCCTTGGAAGGGAAGGGGGGAGGATAACCTCAGGGATCTCATCCAATTTTTTAATGAACTTCGAAAGAGAGGGACGGGGTTTGGCTTCAGAAGATTCCGTCAAGAGCGAGGCGAAGATTTCCTCTGGGGACTCAGAGGCTGGAGGCGGGGAGGTAGAGCCTGCCATTGCAGGCCCGCTGGGAAAGACGGGGGGGGCCAATCGTTAAGCGGCCATAACCCCGCAGAGGGGGTGCGAAGCAATGTCAGGAGAAGGCTCCCAGATCAGCACGGGCCAGGCAGAACCCGAGGGAAGCAGGGCCAATGAAGGAAGCGGGGCAGAGAGGACGGGAAGGGCAGCAACGCCCCTGCCAGGCAGAGCCTGAAGAGCTGCAGGCGCAGGCTAGGTCAGAGGCTCCAGCGATCGGTCGAGTCCCTCCTACAAGCGCAATTTTAGTTTTCTAGACAAGGCCTACAAGTTGTTGTTCATAATTAAATCCCTCCATTTTCTAGTGAAGTTTTGCTAGAAACATATCATAAATTAACCCCTCAACAAAGAACTTTCATATTTGAATCCTTTTTGCCAGAGGGAGCCAATATTACCTAGAACAACCCCCCTTACCCTTCAAATATCTTCCTAGATATTTCTAGGAAAATCTTATTAATGTTGTGCTATTTATTAGGATATGAAAATGATGAAGTTGTGGATGAAGTGGTGTTAGGTTTTCTATAAACTCTATCTCCAGGAAGGAAGCCTTCTATGTACTTGAATTTCATTCAGTATCTCTTAGACATAATTTATGAATTTTGGAATTGTGAGGTCCTCTAAACATCAATCAATTTTGGTGTATTTATTCCCAATTCAAACATTGTGGATCAATTTTTATTAGTATGTTACAATATCTTGAATAATATTGAAGTCCCAAGGGATTTACTAGAGATCAAGTGCATATTACATCTTAGGGAATGAAAAAAATTAGGAGATTGGTATTTGTATCAAAGATTTACTGAAATAAGGTTATATGGATGTGACTTCCCCCTTCTCATTTACCTATCTTTCTCCCAATGAGAATTTTTACAGTTGAATATATAAGACAAAGTTTGAACATGATCAAATGCATTTTCTACTTAGAAAGAAAGAGTCTCTTTTCAAGCTCAAGACGGAGGTAGGACCTTTTGTTGTAAACACCAGGGTTGGTGATAAATTAACTCTAATATTAATTATTAACCCTAATAAAAATTATTAACTTTATTATTAATAATATCAATTATTAATTTGTGCTAACATAATACATAAGATAAAATGATCCAATTTATTACTTTTTCTATTCATTATTCATCGTAGAAAAAAATAAACTATTTTTTTGGGTTGGCTAGTCGACTCTATCTCATTTCACGTCCTTCCATTCCATATTTATTTCCATCATTCTCACTCTTCTCTGTAGGATTTGTCCTGAATATGAGTCTTGTTATAGAATCGAAATGTCCACACACAAAAGTGACTACTGTGGAACCAATTTCAAATTCTCAAGATCAAGTTGAATTTTTGTTACAAAAAATGAAATTTACAAAGAGACAAAGCTGGTCTTATGATCCAATTGGTAAGATTTCATATATAAGAATTCAACAAACTTCTACCCCATATGTTCATTCATCTAAATCAGACATTGAAAGGTTTTCAAATAGAGAAGTATGGGAAGAGGGTGCCCTAGTGGAATTACCAGGACATAAAGAAGTAGAACAACCTATAAAACCTAATATTTTAGCCACTCCTCAACATGAAGAGAAAGAACTCAAGAGAATTATTCAAGACATTCCAATTTCAGCTTCAGATTCAGAAGGAGGAGTTTTAGAGTATAAAAAATAAAAAAGGTGAGAGAAATAGAGGAAGTAATGTCTGAGACTGATGCGGGAGCAATCAGCAACAAAGCAAGCAAACTGGACCAGAGGATCAGAACAAAAGAAAAGCGTGATTTAAAGGAGAAAAATAGATTTAAAAAGGATAAAGCAGATTTAAAGCATGCATGCATGAAGCTTTTGTGGAGAAAATTAGGAGAAGATAGGATTGATCCTTCCTAAAATTCTTATATATATGTAATGTGATAGGATGTGAGATATATCTTTTGTGAAGAAAATTGTGAGTGGGCAAGATGTAGCCCAGTGTGAATTCGGTTTTAAGGCTGAAAGGCATTAATTTTGTAACTGTTTTATATAAATTATGAAAACCTGTTCGAGCGTTATTGTATATGCATGTGTTGTGAGCTTGTCTATCACCATCGATCATTTTAGGGTCGATGGCGATCTATATATATTGTTTACCTATTATATGTGATTGTTCTGTTGATGGTGGAATTTATTAAACTGCGTGATAAATTGTTACCGAGTGTGGCGAAGAACCATTCCACGTCGTAACACATTAAAATGGAAGCATCCAGACTCTGCAATCAATCGGTCAATTTGAATCGTTTTTTTTCTGATCTTTAAAACTCGGGTAAGAGATTTCAAAAATGGCAGTGTAGCAGCTGTTTGGCGTTCTGCGTGAAATGGATAAGCTCCTCAACGTCCCGACTCAGCTCTTATGTGCGTGATAGTAAGGCTATGGTTTCCACTCCATTGGATGATAAAGAATACCCCATCTCCTACTCGATATGTCTGGCCTTAATTTCAAAGACATCAAGGTATTATTTGAACCTGTACGTAAAACTCAAGATGCTATGTTCTTCAGCAAAGTGTCTACCGAAGACGGGGAGATGTGGGTGCCATGTGGTCCCCGACAACCTGGGGATGTGCAAACCACTATGCAGGAACTTGCAGTTAAGGGTCTGGCTTCAAAGATTCTGCCAAAACCGCCGAGGCCGCCGAGGCAAAGAATTCAGTATTTGAATTTTTTTTTTTTGAAATTGCGAATGTATGCGATAAATTAGGATGGTTGTTTATGTTCTTCTCTTATTAGCAATGTGTCGTTCTTATTTGGCTGGAGAATGAAGATTCACATTTTAAAAGTTAAATCGCTTCCATTTAGGCTTGTGGGCCATAACCCACAGGTCCAGGATCAATATTTTTTTAAAGGAATTGGGATTTTGGCAACCCCAAATTCTCAGTTTCATCAGTTGGTATCAGAGCTCGAAAAAGATTCCTGAGAGAAGAAAGAAGAATGCAAGTAGAATCGGAAAGAGGTACAATTGTGTTAAATATGGAGAATTTATGGTCTTGCTATTGTGCAGATGGCGACAGCAGAAGGTGAGAAGATTTGCAACAACCTAGAGAAGGATGCCAAAAGACCGGGTGTGGAGGGCTTGGTGAGGTATCGTGTAACAGAGGAGGCTGTTACTGCAGAGGTTGGTTGTAGCTCACAGAGTTCTAGTGAAGGAATGCAGTGGATAAAATTGCTAAGGACCAGGAGAAGCATATGACCAGGAGGTCATAAATTTTTGTGCCTTGGGAGTCTGATGCGGGAGCAATCAACAACAAAGAAAGCAAACTGGACCAGAGGATCAGAACAAAAGAAAAGTGTGATTTAAAGGAGGAAAATATATTTAAAAAGGATAAAGCAGATTTAAAGCGTGCATGCATGAAGCTTTTGTGGAGAAAATCAGGAGAAGATAGGATCGATCCTTCCTAAAATTCTTATATATATGTAATGTGATAGGATGTGATATATATCTTTTGTGAAGAAAATTGTGAGTGGGAAAGATGTAGCCCAGCGTGAATTCGGTTTTAAGGCTGAAAGGCCTTAATTTTGTAACTGTTTTATATAAATTATGAAAACCTGTTCGAGTGTTATTGTATATGCATGTTTTGTGAGCTTGTCTATCACCATCGATCATTTCAGGGTCGATGGCGATCTATATATATTGTTTAACTGTTATATGTGATTGTTCTGTTGATGGCGGAATTTATTAAATTGCGTGATAAATTGTTACCGAGTGTGGCGGAGAACCATTCCACGTCGTAACACATTAAAATGGAAGCATCCAGACTCTGCAATCAATCGGTCAATTTGAATCGTTTTTTTTCTGATCTTTAAAACTCGGGTAAGAGATTTCAAAAATGGCAGTGCAGCAGCTGTTTGGCGTTCTGCATGAAATGGATAAGCTCCTCAACATCCCGACTCAGCTCTTATGTGCGTGATAGTAAGGCTACGGTTTCCACTCCATTGGATGCTAAAGAATACCCCATCTCCTACTTGATATGTCCGGCCTTCATTTCAAAGACATCAAGGTATTATTTGAACCTGTACGTAAAACTCAAGATGCTATGTTCTTCAGAAAAGTGTCTACCGAAGACGGGGAGATGTGGGTGCCATGTGGTCCTCGACAACCTGGGGCTGTGCAAACCACTATGCAGGAACTTGCAGTTAAGGGTCTGGCTTCAAAGATTCTGCCAAAACCGCCGAGGCAAAGAATTCAGTATTTGAAATTTATTTTTTTGAAATTGCGAATGTATGTGTTACATTAGGATGGTTGTTTATGTTCTTCTCTTATTAGCAATGTGTCGTTCTTATTTGGCTGGAGAATGAAGATTCACATTTTAAAAGTTAAATCGCTTCCGTTTAGGCTTGTGGGCCATAACCCACAGGTCTAGGATCAAGATTTTTTTAAAGGAATTGGGATTTTGGCAACCCCAAATTGTCAGTTTCATCAGAGACTATGTCAATGGATGTATCTAGACCTTCAACAATCGTTTTATCAAGAAAGCCAATGTACAATCTACAACATATGGAAACACCAATAGGATGGTCTTCTTCATCCACTTCTACTAGTTATAGTATCTTTTCTCAATTTATTGAAATCAAAAGGAAAAATGAAGCTTTGAAGTCAATAACCTACAAGAAATTTTGGAAACAAAGTTCATCAACAAAGAATAGATTACTCTCAACTTTAGATGCAAAGAAGGGACACTTTTAGTTAGCATTCTTAGAACCTAAAATGCAAGATGACAAATCATCATAAGATTATAAAGCTTCTATATTTTCTTTCAATACAAATCGGATCCATCCAATTGACTAGATTGATATCCATATATAGATATGGGAGATGACATACTCCACTTTAACTAATGCAATAATTAATTTATCTAATCTACAAAATACATTGAATAAAACATTTTCTGAATTAAAGATGGAGAAATCGTCTTCTTTTACTAAGGATACCAAAATTAAGTATTTGGAGGACATAGTTATTAGAATGGGATTAGATCCAAATGATGCTAATGTTTTTCACGAAATCATAAAGAAAATGAATGCAGATATTCAGTCACTACACAAAATATTAAAATTGCCAACTACTGAGCATCCACAAGCACATGAAATTGGATAAATAGAAAAATGAAAAGAGTTACTCCTATCAAAACGATTGAATAGAACAAGCAAATGAGTAGTCTGGAATCACAATTGGAACAACTATTGAAGGAAAGAGAGCAACTACGAGTTATAATTGCTTCTTTAAACTAAGTAAGTTCAAGAGAAAAAGATATATCAAAATCTTTAACTAAGGCATTGTCCTCCTTAACTATTAAACACCAATAAGTCAATGAATTGAAGCAAGCTTTAAAGAAAGCTCAAGATGAAAATCTTAAAAAAGATAATTTTCATAGTTTATAAACTCCAAAAAGTGCTAGCCTTGTAGAAGGAAGTAGAATGGTATATAATTCAAACCAATCCATCTCAAAGTTTGATTCAGGCTAAAGCTTACTTGTGGGTGGATATTATGTCTACAGTATCTGTGATATGGCCTTTCATTAAAATTTCTACCCTAGAAGAAGAATTGCTAGAACAAGCTAAATAATCAATTATTCAAATTGAGAGAGAATTAGGGAGAAAACTCGTCCAAGATGATAATATTAACAAAACCCTAAACACCAGATCAAAGTCAAAGTTAAAATAAATAGGCTCTCTTGATAAGATTGATGCCATTATGAAAATCGAAAGAGTGTTAACTAAAAATATTTTGGAAAGGAATGTGAAGGAGTATCAAAGGTTCATGCAAACACAAGTTGATAAGTTTTACAGGAAATTTGAACTTCTTCAAGAAAAAGGTTTACCATCATTTACATATTCCCAAGGTAGCTTTATGTCATGAAATAAATATCAATGATTACTAAATGAATGTGAAAGTGATAAATCAAAATTTGTTGGTTTGTCAAGAGCCCTATGTGGTGAAACTTTTCTTGGAAAGTTATCTGTTGACTTATTTATTCATTATGAGATTAAACATTCTTTGTGGTAAAACCAACTTATAAAAAATATAGAGAGGTTGACAATCAATGCAGAAAGTTAATTTCTTTTACTAATGGCCAACTGGAGCAGATTGGGATAAGTTTTTTGATATACTATCTTAGCATGCCACTAGACATATTACATTCAAGAGCAAAATCAGAGCAAATCTAGATTTAGAGCAACAAAATTGGAGAATATTTAGGTTATGAGGAGTAGATGATGGGTTGTTCTATGTATCGGCCAAACAAATTTTCATTGTAATTCAAATCATTAGTTTTAGACAAAAATTAATTCCTTGTAATTAGCAGAAATCATTTTCTTTTGAAATTCTGTATATATTGTGAACTTTGATAATGAAAGGGTTGATTCCTAGACCAAGTATTTGGATAATTTTGTAAGACCTGACTATTTCAAAGTGTTTTAATATCTTAGCAACATTATTTAATATGTGAGTGCTTATAGTGTTTCATTATATATATCTTCAATAAATTTAAGATTATATAGATAATTGGGAAAGGCTTGGCTGAGGATTAGCCTCCCTGAAATACCCTTGGAAAATTTATGTTCAATACTAGGTTCTTTAAACAAGCAATATGTTTATTTCAGTTACTCTACAATTTATAGATTGTTTCCTCATGTGCACTTCCTATTTGTATCAATGTTTAGCTATGGATTTTCTTCTACACACTTTATGCTCTTATTGGATGATTTAATATTCAAAATGAATGTATTGATTGTCTAATGTATTCTTCAACATTCTGTAAATATATTTAAAGAATTGTTTGTTGTTATTGTTGAAAGTCAACACTTTGGTTAGTCTTTAAAATATTAAGGTTTATATACTTAAACTAGGGTTCTTTATCCCTGAACTAGCCATGTTTAAACAAAACCCTTCATATAGATGCTTTGAAACCTTTGTTTAGCTAGGAATTTTTAACAAAGGACAACATCAAATTGGCTTCGTTGATGGGGAATGAGAAATGGAAGTTATTTTTCCCTGGGACAATGATTAATCTTACCTCATTGATGGTGAAAAATAGGTTTGTTGGCTAAATCATTCACCTGGTGTACTCCACTGGTCAGAAAGTTGGTTCCTCAAAAACATACCAGATCCAATCTAGATCCCGAGAAAGATTCACCTTTATCAGATCCGGAGAAGTTGTTTAGAAAAGATACTATTAAATGTTGGATTAAATCTAAATATTCCGCTACTCCCCAAGAATCATCCTCTCATTAAGAGATTCCTAAAGGAAAGCCCCACCTCATTGATTTTTATCCAACAATATAAAATCTTATTAAATAATGAGTTGACCTTCAGACTGCTCTATTAGTCGAACAACTTAAGTCTTTTCAAATTCCCGAGTCATAATTTGAGGACATAGATTCCCATGAAAGTTTATCTCCAATTCTTGAGATTGATCAACTTGAAGTTAAGCCTGGGGATTCCTTTTCTCTTTTGAAAATCAGAGGAAGTTTTAAAGTTTATACTAATCCTCTATTTCCTAAAGTACAACATATTATTTTTCGTGAAATACCATAGCTAATTATCCCACCTCAATCTCCAAAGAAACCTTCAACTCCCAAAAAACAATCTCCAAAAAAGCCTCCATCTCCTAAACAACCTACATCAACTACTTCACAACAACGAATGTTTGGAATAGGTATGATTGTAAATGACATATATGAACCACAAAGGTTATGATCTCAACTCCATGACTTCCCAAATGGATATTTAAAATATATTCCACGATATAAAGGAGAAACTGGAATTAGTGAAGATGATTTATTTATCAACCTTCCTTGATTTTGTAGACAATTTAAATGTTGAACATGAAGATGTTTATATGCAAATATTTATACATTCCTTGGACGGACATGTGAGAATTTGGTTCAGATAGTTACAAGTAGATTCCAATCATAGTTGGAGATATTTAACAAATATTTTCATTAATCAATGGGGAGTTAAGTCTAAAGATCCTATTTATGACTTAAATGAATTTGAAGCTATCAAAATAAATTATGGCGAATCAATATCAAATTTTATTAAGATATTTAATAAGGTCTTTAATCAAATGCAAGAAGATATTAAGCCTTTAGCCACAACTGCTAAATTTAGATTTGCCAAAGATTTTTATGACGGTTTTACACTCATTCTTAGAGAAAGGAAATCACAAAATTTAGCAGATATACAAATAGATGATATTGAGGTAGAAGCTAACATAGATGCTTCAGGGAAATTAAGGGCAAATGATGAAAGAGAATAGAATAAAAATTAAAACAAGAAGCAAGCTTTTCAGGAGATGATCAAAAGATTGATGAAATCACTAGAATGTTGAGGAATTTATCAAATAGAATGTCTAGAATGGAAAATAAACCAAGGAAAGTACAACAGAATGTAAATAGGCAACCAGGGACATATATAAGATCCTTCCAACCTCAAATCTTACAAAGAGATAGGAGGAATACAAACCAACAGATTCAACCACCTTTTATGATTGATGATAAGGATATTGAAAAAATTGCACAAATTACAGATGATGTAAATTTCCTTGTTGTTCAACCTTTTGAAGGTGACATTATTCCTTCAAGTCAAGTTCAATATTTGATCCAAAATTTTAAATCTTCTGAAGTATATAAGTATCAAGCATTCTTTGAATTTTTAATTGCCAAGCACAATAAAGATATGATTTGAGGCAAAGACATAATCAAGTTAAACAAATAAATAAAAGAAATTTTGATATTCCCTAGGAGGAAAGTTAATATACTTCATCTTCACAACAACAACAATCTATAACACAACAACAATCTAAAGTAGAAAAGATAACTACTTCTTTCACTCTAGAAAAAGAGCTAGAAAAGGTGAAAATCCCAATCATTTATCAAAGTTAACAAGGAGTCCAGGATACCAACAAAAAGTAAATAAGTGGATTCATGTTCAAGTATAGATGCAAAAGGGGATTTATTAGCTTGTGGAATGAAAAACTATTAGTTATGTTTGGTCAAAATATTGATGTTCTTAACGAGTCAGTACATCCTTTTTATGTGACTTTAAAGATACATGAATTTATTTTGTATAATTTCAAGCTTGATTATGGAGCATCTCACAATTTAATACCAAAGGCAATCATCGAAAATTTTTGATTCTAGATAACACAACCTTATCATGAACTTTATACCTTTGACTCTAAAAATGTACAATGTTTGTGACTGATCAAATATTTTGTGGAGTGTCTAGCTCAAATCCATGTAAAGAATGTAGTGATGGATATTGTAGTAACATATATCCCTACTAAGTTTGGCATGTTATTGTCAATAGCTTGGTGTGCTAAACTTGGAGGTAGTTTGCAGATGGATATGACATATGCCATTATTCCAGTTTTTGGAGGTGAAAGTTTAAGATTGTATAGGGAAGTCATAGTTGTGATGCAAGGAAACTAGTTAATCACCCTATTTATGCTTTTGATCAATATTTAGGTGTTTGTTATAAATGATGAGTACAATGTGCAAAATAAAAATTAAGAGTTCTGTAAATATCATAGATTCTTAAGAAAATGATGTGTGGAAACTATATTTTTCATCTACACAAGAAATATTTTTTTCATCTAGACAAGAAATTATTAGTCAGTGGTTTAAATTGGAGTTTGAAGTGACTAATAATGTTGTAAAGTATGAGTCACTAATTCTTGGACTTGAAGTAGCTAAAAAAATGAAGATTCATAAAACAATTGTTTTTGGAAATTCCTAATTAGTAGTAAGATAGATTAGAAATTCATGTCAAAAAAAGAATCTTAGATTGAATTATTACATAAATGAAGTGTGGGATTGTATGGAGAATTATTTCTAATCTTTTAACATTTTTTCCATACTAAGAGAAGAAAATGCAATCGCTGATTCCTTAGCAGTTTCAACAAGTAATTTTAAGTTTCCCAATACTTTCCAGTTACAATATCAGATTGAAGTAAGACACAAGCCTTCAATTCTAGATAATCTCAAGCACTGGTAGAATTTTGATGATGATGAATTGAACAAGAAGTTATTAGAAGTAATTAAAGATTTTTCTGCTTTGCATATAGACCAAGAATCTGATGAAGATATATAGGGAAGCATAGTTGATCAACATGAAAAATTGAAAGATCAAATTGTAGATCATGATATAATCCAACTATAAAATAATTATATTACAAAAGGAATGGTTCCATTAGAAAAATTATTTGATCAGAATGATGTTCCCACTTTTGTAATAGTAAAGTCTCAACAAGATGATATTCAAGAGTGCAATATTAGTGCAAAGAATGACATAAAGAACATTAATCTTTTAGCATTATTACCTCAAGAAGTCAAAGATAAGTATTTGAGTTTATTCAAATAGTATATAGATGTCTTTGCAGGGAAATATGAGGATCTCATAACATATGATGTTTCTATATACAACATAAGATCCCATTGAAGCTTGATATAAAGCCCTTTAGATAGAAGTTGAGGTATGTCAATCCAATTATTTTACATATAATTGAGAAAGAGGTCAAACAATTGTTAGATGCCAAAATAATTATTCCCTTAAGGTATTTAGATTGGATTGCAAATCTAGTTCCCCTGAAAAAGAAAAATGGAGAAATAAAACTATGTGTAGATTTCCGAAATTTGAATTAAGCATCTTTGAAAGATAATTATCCTTTTCCAAAAATGGATTATATTCTTTAAAAAGTAATAGGGTCAGAAATAATTTCAATGCTTGATGGGTTCTCAGGGTATAATGAAATTACAGTAAATAAAGAAGATCAAAGTAAAACAACATTCGCTACACCTTGGGGAACATTAATGTATGCCAAAATTCCTTTTGGTTTAATGAATGTCGGTGAAACTAGTCATAGGGCCATAGATTTGGAATTTGTGGGTGAAATAAATAGATTCATTGTTATTTATCTTAATGAAACCACCGTGTTTTCCAAATCATATACTCAAAATCTCAAGTATTTGAGACAAATATTTTAGAAGTGCAGAAAATATGGGATTTCACTCAATCCCAAGAAGTCATTGTTTGCAACGTAGGAGGGAAAACTGCTTGGACATATTGTGTGTAAATATGGAGTAAATATTGATCCTCAATGAGTATCAACAGTTCAAACACACAGTTTACCCCCAATTAAGAAGGAAATACAATATTTCTTAGGAATGATCAATTTTCTGAGGAGGTTTATACCAAATAATGCAGAAATAGTCAAAGATATAACCAACATGCTAAAAAAGGATCAAGAAGTAAAATGGAATGCCCAATCATGGATTTCATTTTCTCATATTAATAAAGAACTTATGGAAGCTCCAATTTTAGCAAGTCCTATTTATACAAAACCATTTAGTATATTTTCATTTGTTTCAGATACTACGTTGGCTGCTTTCTTGTTACAAAAGAATCCTAATAATTTTGAACAACCCATTTCCTTCTTTAGTAAGGTTATGAGAGATGATGTATTGAGATATGATATTATAGAAAAGCAAGCATACTCCATAGTATAGGATTTAACGTCTTTCAGAACTTATGTGTTGCATTCAAAGATAATAACTCATGTGCCAAATAATGCAATAAAGATAGTGTTGGCTCAACCGGATAATGATTGAAAAATAGGAAGGTGGATAACAAAGATCCAGGAATTTCATTTGGAGATTAAGCCAACAAAATTAGTCAAATTTCAAGGGCTAGCTAAAGTTATTTCAGAATCTAATTGAATAATTTTAGGCATAAATTTAGTGATTTTCAACTACAACAAGTGAGAAGAGTCCACAAGAACATTCTCCCGAAAAAAGAGAGAAGAATCCACAAGAACCTTCTCAAAGTTCGATCTCATAGAAGAATCCACAAGAATATTCTTTGAAAATTAATGAGAAATTTCTATCATCTGATTGGTATAAAGATATTATTTATTTTCTGCAAAATTTTCATTGTTCTCCTGAATTTAATAGAAATCAAGCCAAATCTCTCAAACTCAAGGCTATTAAAAACTGTATAATCAATGAAAATCTATATTGGAAATATACTTTGAGTATGTTGTTTCTATGCCTAACTAAAAGTAAGATAATAGGTGTGATTGATCAATTTCATGAAGGAGTTTGTGGTAGACATTATACATGGAGAGCAATTGCACCAAAAATTTTGATAGCTGGATTTTATTGGCTAAAACTATTTTATCAAGTTGGAATCAAGGTTTGAATTTGTGTTCCATGTTATATTTTTGCAAGTAAAGAAAAAATTCCTTCATTTCCTTTGATTCCAGTACTAGTTGAAGCACATTTTTTACAATGGGGTTTAAAATTCATTGGGAAAATTAATCCCACATCAAGTAATCAACATAGATGTATTTTGATTGCAACTGATTACTTTAATTAGTGGGTTGAAGCAATTCCGGTAAGAAATGAAAATGATTCTGTAGTAATTAAATTCATTGAAGAAAATATCTTGTCAAGATTTGGTTGTCATAGAGATTTGATCACAGAGAATGTACAAGGATTCAATTCAGTTAAACTGATTTATTTTTTCCAGAAATATCATGTATCTCTACATCATTCCACCGCATATTAGCCACAAGGGAATGGATTAGTTGATCCTCAAATAAGAGCCTTATCAAATTCATTAAAAAGGTATTAGCTGATCATAAGAAGAGCTAGGATAGTCATCTAAAGTTTGTAGTTTGGGCTAACAGAGTCTCCAAAAAGGGAAACATGTAAATCTCCTTTCCAACTGATATATGGTACTAAAGCAATATTTCCTACACAATTAGCTTTTCCTATTATAAATATTTTATAGGATCCTTATGAAGCGTCAAATGATTTTAACAAAAAAATACATTGAATAATTGACCTTGAACAAGAAAGAAAACAAGTGCAAGGAAAATTTCTCTAATATCATAACAAAATGGAAATATTATTTGGCAAAAAGGCTAGGGAAATATATTTCAGGCAAGAAGATTTAGTGTTGAAATGGGCTGCTAGAAGATACGAGATAGATAAACATGGAAAGTTTGACAATATCTCGTTAGGACCATTCAATATTGTTGAAGTAACAAATAATAACACCCTCATTTTGCATAATTTGGAAGGACAATATTTATAATTTCTTGTCAATGGGAAGTATTTGAAATATTTCATTCAATATTAAAAACTTCATAATTGTAAATAACCAAGTGATTTAATTTTATAGAGTAGGTGTGAAAATTTTCTTATAATAGTGACTCCATATCCCAAGGTGAAGGCACAAGGTCTGCAATTCTTTGCATCCCATAGGGGAAGAAGTCCCTAGTTGGAACTAATGTTGTAACATTTTCTTGTCACAATTTTTTTTCAAAAATATTTCAAAAAGGCTTTATTTTTCCACACTTTGTATTCATCATAGATAGCCTATAATCTATAAAATGATTTATATTAAATAAAAATATGAATAAATTAATTTTGTTCTACAGTTTTATTTAACATTGTAAAATAAAGCGCTGACTTAATACATGTACTTTTTTCGCACGGAATAGATGTGTGTTATCAAATCAACAACCAAAGATGAAAAGGACACTCCCTTGCATGCCCAATTTTTATCACACGGGGGGGGGGGGGGGGGGGGGGGAGAGTTGCTATTAGTTTGAATCATAAAACAACTTTGGGTTTTGTGGCGGCTCCATAACAAAAGCCAACCTCCCTCGTAAACTTTTTACTGCGCTACCCTCCCTCGATTTCGGGTCATGTCAAAGGATTTTTGTCTCCAAATGCAATTTATTACCAAAATTTCAAAGAAAGCACGACTCACAGTGATATAAAGGTTTTATTTGGTTTTTTTGTTGGGTAATTTGTTTTATCGGGATAAATAAATCACAACAACCAAATAATCATAACAACCAAAGAACAAAACTATTCTCCAATTCACCAGTTTATTCAATAATATTTGATGAGCCTTAGTGCCACAACAAGAATGTTGAGACTCCTAAGAATACTAACTTTAATTATCAACCCGGGGTTCACACAAACTTAAGAGGTGACAATGCTATATGCACTGTAAGTTAGATTCTACTTGTGCCAGCTTCAAGAAATGGACCAGATCAAGACATGCAAAGACCACTCTTTCAACTAGCTCAAGGAAGGGAGTTGCATGAAAAGAGAGAGAGAGAGTTCTACTCTAACTTCACGAATGGAAATATTATTCTACTTGCATAAATGAAAATTATATTCATCCAAATGTAAAGACTAACTCTAGATACAAGAATGTAAAGATTGTGCTAATTGAAAAAATGATAAATACTAACCTACTTGTAGAAATGAGAAATATTAACCTACTTACAGAATGTAAACCCTATGCTACTTGCAAAAATGTAAATCATTAGTCTAATTGCAAAATGTGAAAAAGTTGCATTGAAAAGGAAATTAATCTATCAACAACAACGCCCTAAGAAAGCATGAATTCAATAATCAAGCCTAATATTATTTGTGTTGATGAAGCACCATTTTTATCATTGTTTTCAAAGAAACTTAGATTCAATGATAAAGTACATGTGCATTTCATAAGAAAACCATCATTACTATTCAAACTTGGAAATCTGTCCTCTAACCCTAATTGCATAATTGTACTTGCAGTGAAGAAAAGGTAGGTCTAAAGTGGTATTTGGTCCTCCTTAATCATAGAATTCAAAGCTTGGGGGTCATTATTCCATCCTAAGAGACAAAAATCAAGCTTCTAGAGAAAGTCTAGTCAAGTTTGGACAATCATACAGGATGTTACACGACTGCTACAAGCTGCTACAAGATTGGATCTGGGAGCATCCTGAGGGTGCGAAAAGGGTTCTAAAGGAGGTAAACGTAGATGAAGGTGTATGAGGCCTTTTAAAATCCTAGCACCTCTCAGAGGCCCATACTGCATAAAATAAAATGCTCATGGTGTCCTTCAATGACCCAAAATTGTGTATTTAGTGGTAGAGTTTTGACGGCAATGTGATATGATAAAGAAGAGGTTATGATAACAACAAAAATGTAGGATGAGTTTTCCAACCTTGCAATCCACTAGTAGAGTTTGTATACCAACAAAAAATCCCTTTCTGCACTTGAAAATAATTCCAAACTAATGATCAAATTGCAGTAAAATGAACTAGACAAGAAAGGATGAGTTGAATTTTATTTCATCAAAAGTTAATCTATATTGTAGCATGCATCTAACCTACATACATGAAAGCTTTAAGAACGTGATTTAAATACTAGATATGTAGAAAAAAAGTATGTAAGAAAGCAATGATATAAATCCTAGCATTCTACGAAGGACTATAACCTCAGATTTTTTACTTGTTGTTGTAGACTCTTCAACCACATTTCCCACAAGCATGGAAAATTTTAGGGGCGAATGTTCGCTCTTTGGGGAAATTAAGGGGTTTTAAATTTTTAGTGGGCGAATATTTTGTATCGTAGTACATTTTTACAAATCACCACAAATAGCCCACCTTATTTTAAGGTAGAGGGTAAAAAAGGTAAATTTAGCCCTTGAAATTAGGAGTTACAACCTTC